>QQSS02082315.1:0-17266 GCA_003687565.2 Craspedacusta sowerbii
AGATAGATAGATAGATAGATAGATAGATAGATAGATAGATAGATAGATAGATAGATAGATAGACAGATAGATATATTGATAGATTGATAGATAGATATCACGTAATCGTTAGATCCACACAAAGAAATCTGCATGGCTTAACTGATTTCGAAGAAGCTTAGAGAAAATCAGCGGCTCAATATGAAAAGCGAAGGTGATTAGAGCAATTCAGGAGCTAAAAAACTTCAGTTTAACATGTGAAGTCGTTTAGCAGATGTAAGCATTTATATAAAGTTTGATTGTCGGATATGCAATTCAAAGGCTTACTTCCGACACCAAAAAAAGGTACCAACGCTAGTGTAGAGGAGCATGCAAGCGAGAAAGAGAGAAAAAGAGAGAAGATACAAAAACGAGAGGTAAAAATAATATACGACAATAGACGTGCAGATAACAGAAGGGGATGAAAGCAGATGCTAGGGCATGTATGAGGAGAGTGTTTACGGAAAAAGCGCCATGCAAAATTTACTCACATTTGTACATGCACTGGGTGGCCATCTTGCTTGTCTATTTCTGTATCACCTTCAAGTGGGTGAGAAGATTCGCTTGGTACCAGATCGGGCGATTTCTCAACGCCTTGTTCATAACTTGCCACTACATCGTCCTTATTTACCTGACCTTTGACCTTCATCTTTTGAACCTCCTCATTCTCAACTAGACCATCAACACTCAGTCTAAACGAGCAAGTACATTGACCAGCACTGTTTCTAGCTACTACTTTGTACTCCCCAATATCACTAGAGCGAGCGCCTTTAATAATTAGCGTTGAAATTCCATACGTGTTCTTGATGCTGTAGCGGCCTGAATTACTGAGTTGACGGTCCTGGAAACACCAGGCAATGTCAGGATCCGGCAAGCCCTTTGCATTGCAAGTAAATCTGGCATCGGAGCCTGAAAACACATTTTTATTCTTAGGTTTCATCGTAAACTCAGGAACCTGGGTTGTGGCAATAAGGTGACCTTTCTTAGGAGCAACAAAACCAGGTTTTTGCGTTTCTACGGAAGGGAGCACCTCTCCCTTTTTTTTGTCCTTGATTTCATTCGAGGCATGATGAGGTTTCGCAAAACCGGTTTCAGCATTGACAGACAACACACCAGGCTCTGAAGACGGTTCATTTGCTGGTTCTGCTGAACCTTCGGTTTCTGCCGAGCATTCTACCTTGGCAACACTTACAACTTCAACAGCGCTCTCCGAGTCTGAAGAACCTGCTGAACTCCCAGCACTCTCAGTCACAGCACTAACAGCATCCGCTCCTTCCATCTGCGAAGTCATCTGCACTCTCTTCACGTCTCCAACATGTACCACGTAGACATGCTCTACTTCGGCCAGATCATTGGATGCGATACAGACATACTCGCCACAATCATCAGCACCTGCATTGCGGATCACGAGGGCATGCAACTCCTCGTCATCGTTCAACTCATACTTTTCACTGGGGTCAATCAGCAGATCTCCTCTAGCCCAGTCCACAACTGGTGGAGGCTTGCCAGACACATATGCTTCTAGTCGAACAACCTGCCCAGGTTTTACATACACTTCATCTACTCCATTAATAGGACTTATTACAGGGCCGAGTTTAGACACTTCCGCAATACTAACATTACATAATGAAACTGCTTCGCCAGCAGCATTGACAGCCTTGCATGAGAAGCAGCCGCTATCCTCCAATTCAGAACCTTCTATGACTACAGTCCAAACGCCAGGGTTCTTCCTCTGTATGGTGATGCCATCAATGTTGGTTTTAAGCAGCTTTTTGTCTTTGTAAAAAGTGACCTCGGGTTCAGGAGATCCCTTAACAGCGACTTTGAACACAATGTCTTCCCCTTCTTCTAGAGAGAAATCTACCAGTCCCTCCAAGAATTCGGGCCTTTCTAACAAATCTGCACAAGTCAGTATAGCTTCAGAAACAGCCGTGCCACCGTCATTTTCAGCAACGCAGGCATATTTACCGAAATCAATATCCGCAGCTTTAAGAATTTCTAGCATACATCGACCATCAGAGACTTCAACGTGATGACGGCGTGATATCTCTAAGGACCGACTTTCGAATTCCCAATGAACTTTGGGCGGCGGAACGCCAACAACTTCTGCAAATAATTTTACATCAGCTCCAGGCTTAACAGAAACATTTTCCAACAGTGTTATAAAGGCAGGAGCGACAATTGCTCTGTTCACAAACAAGGATGCTTGACAAGACCGTTCGCCGACTTTGTTTTTGGCAAGAACTTTGTACTTTCCTTGGTCTTGCAAAGATGCACTGGAAATCATAAGAAAGTGGGAGTTTTCCTTTTGAATAAACTTCAGAGTCTCGTTCTCATCCAAGTTTTTCCAAGACTTCTGCCAAACAACAGTTGGCTGAGGCCTGCCCGACACTACAACTTTTAGCATGACTTCGTCGCCTTCGTTAACAGTTGTATCTTGCAAAGCCACAAGAAAGTCGGGAGGCATGGTAGACTCAACAACAGTAAGCTTACAGTTGCATTCCGCCACACCAACGATATTTTTGGCTACACATTTCAGCATCCCGCCTTGACTAACCTGCACCGACTTTATGTGAAGCGCAACCTTACCATCCTGCTGAACTGAGATCACCATGCCTTCATCATCTTGTATTTCCTTCTCGTTAAGCCACCAGGTTACATTAGGGACCGGATGGCCTGAGGCTTTAACAGCGAATGATGCCTCTTGACCCTCCGCAGCCTTGACATCTCGCAACCTGACAATAAATCCTGGAGCGACAGGTGCTTTTTCAACAATGACAGAGCACGAGCTTGTAGCAGTACCCACGACATTTGACGCCTCCAAACTGTATTCTCCACTGTCAATCAAGCTCGGTTTGGGTATACGCAAAACGAAGGAACTATCATCATTTTTTTCAAGGCGGGTGGAGGATGTACTTCGAATAGGTTTGCCATCTCTAGCCCACTTAACATTTATAGGTGGAGTTCCTGTACATTTAGCAGTTAGTATTATTTCAAGACCCTCACAGGCAGTAACAGACGACAGGGGCTGCACCCACTGCGGTGCAACTGCTGGGCTTTTAACAGAAACTGTTCCGCAATGTCTCTCCTCTCCAGCAGCATTAACAGCCAAAACAGCGTACATTCCTGCATGATCTTCATGCGCATCCAATATCTGAAGACGGTGTACTTGTTGATCATGGCTTACTTTAAATTGACTGCCATTTACAATCTCAATCTCATTCTTATACCATGTCACTTCCGGCATAGGTAGGCCAAGCACAGTCACACAAAGAACGATATCGTCACCAGAATTTACTGACATATTATCAAAAGCGTTCTGGAGAGTTGGCTTCACAGCCTTTGCTGTTACACCCACAGCACATTCACAAGCAGCAGAACCTAGAGAATTAAATGCCAAAGCCCTGTATCTACCGGAGTCCTCAAGTTCAACATCTTCCAAAATAAGAGAAAATCTACCCGTTTCCGCGTCATCTTCAAATACGAAACCTCCGTCATCAAGAATCAGCTTGTCATCCTTATACCAATCAACATCTGGCCTTGGTATACCATCAACCAATACAGCCAGTTCTAAGTCGTCCTCTTCTACAATTTGGATGTCTCGCAACTCCATCCTAAATAACGGCGGAATGCTGACTGCACTAACTTGAACTTCGATCAAACAGGTGCAGTCACCTAATTCGTTAGATGCCGTCACTAAATACTGCCCGGTGTCGTTAAGGTTGCAAGACTCTTTTACCAGACGCATCGCAGATCCTTCCTTCTGCAACAAAAACCCATCCATTGCTGCATTGTTTTTAGACCAAGTGAGATCAGGAAGTGGCTCCCCACAAACTTCTAGCTCAAGCATCAGTTCATCTCCTTCAACCACGTCAACTTTACCTGGCTTTCTAATAATGAGTGGTGCAGCAGGAGCTGCCGAAACCTGCAAAAACGACTCGCACTCGTCAGCGCCAGCCTCGTTTTGAATCCTGCATGTGTACTTGCCTTGGTCCTTGAGCGAAAGATTCCTTATCGTAACGGTAACAATGTCTCCTACCAGAGAAATTTGGTATTTTTCTCCCGAAGTTAATTTCTTCCCACTGAAATGGAACGACACCCTAGGTGGAGGATTCCCGTTCACTGAAACAGAAGCCATGCAATTTCCACCTTCAATCCCATTAAAGTCAGCCAGTTTTTTATTAAACGAAGGAGCTGACGCGACACCTAAAACAGAAAGCTCGGCGATGTTGCTAACTGTTCCCGCCGAATTACTTGCTTCAAACCTATAAACTCCCGCATTTCCAGGAACGCATCCTCTAAGCTGCAAAGAATACTCATCTTCGTGACTCTTCAGTGGCCCCAAGTCCTGAACACTTCCCGCTAGACCTTCAAATAGGCATTTAACTTGCGGTTTTGGACGGCCAACTACAGTCATGGCAAATATGGCATCTTCTTTTTCGATGACATTAAGATTTCTGGGCTTGACTAAAAACTTTGGCACAGTGGAGGCTTTCTCAACAAGAACTTCCAACTTACACTCAGCAGAGCCAACCAAATTCTCAGCGACAACTTGGTACTCGCCTTCGTCATCGAGAAGCGTACTTTTTATCCTAAGCTCGCAAGTATCCTGGACAATGTGAAAACATAATCGATCGCTCCCTTTTAACTCTTCGCCATCTTTTAAGAACTTCACCGACGGCTTAGGATGCCCATTTACATTGACAACCAACTTGCACTCTTTGCCCTCAACGGCCTCAATTTTTTGCGGGAACTTCGAAAAAATCGGGGCAGAGTGATTAGAGTCAACAAGAAGCTTGCAACTGCTAGATTGCGATCCATGGTCGTTGATGAGCTTACAAGTGTATCTACCGACGTCGGTGAACAAAGTAGGATTAATTTTTAAAATATGCTTACGCTCCACGTTGATAAACCTAAATCTATCGCCTGCTACTATTTTCTTTCCATTTTTCAACCATTCAGATCGGGGCACCGGGGCACCCTTAGAAATCACCTCAAAAACAGTTTCCTTAGTCTCAACAGACGTTTGATCAATAAGGCCTTTGTCAAATGAGGGCGGAGAGTCTTTACCGTGAACCACCAGCTGAGCGTGGCACATTTCAGAATGCTTTTCATTGCGAATTTCACATCTGTATCTACCCGCATCTTCAGCCTTGCAATTAAGAACTATGCATGTGCATCTATCATCTTCATCAACGATTTCGTACTTTTCCGATTCATCAATGTACTCATCATCCTTATACCAGTCGCAATCTACGACATTGCCAGCAAAGACGACCACAAACGTAGCATTTTCTCCAGCTTTTACAGCTACATCCTTCAAAGTTTCAGTAAAGGACACCTTATCAGGCTGGGTGACTTGCAAGCACACAGCACATTCAGCTTGTCCTTCAGAGTTGGAAGCTACAAGTCTGTAAATGCCTTCGTCCGACTCGGTTATGTCAAAGAGTTCTACAATGCCGGAGCCAGTTTTACTATCAAACTTATGAAAAACCTTCTTTGACGCGGGTTTGTCGTCCTTGTAAATCTCTATCTGCGGTTGAGGCGTACCCTTGATTGAATACTCAAATGCGGCAGCACCGTTTTCTTTCACATGCAGCTCGGTCACGGGCTTCGTAATAAATGCAGGAAGGACAAAGGCCTCCTTAATTTCAACAGTGCATGCACTTCTAACTACGCCACATTTGTTTTGTGCGATGCATTCATAGACGCCAGAATCTTCTTTCTTTACTCCCTCGATCAGCAGAACGGCACAGCATTCCTTCGTCCCCATGGTAATCTTAGGTCCAGGAGTAACCTCCCTGTCACTCCTCAACCAACGTATTTGCGGTGTCGGTTTCCCATCAACCACAGCCCTGAGCTCTATTTTTCCGCCTTCTGTTTCCGTGATGTTGACCAACGGTTGGGTAAAACTAGGCAACTGAGCAAGTTCTTCAACAATGACTCTTGCTCGGCAAGTCACATCACCTAAACTATTCTTGGCAGTAGCTATGTACACGCCACTGTCAGAAAGCTTGCAAGCGCAGATTTCTAATGTGTTTTTGTCGCCTTCCGATTTTAGAACACACTCGCCACCTGTTGATAATTTTTGGTCATTCTTGAACCATGCTATTTCAGCCTGCGGCTTAGATTTTATAATCACAGATAACTTCAGAGGGGCCCCTTCTGACACGCTACAGTCTTGCATTCTTTCAATGACCTGAGGCTTAGACTGAACTTCATCGACTACAACGCTAATACTGCAATTAGCAGAACCTGCTGCATTCAAAATAGAGCAGACGTAAGTCCCTGTATCAGAAACTTGAGCTGATCGTACAGCCAAAGTTGCCCTACCCGATACAGTTTTGATTTCTGTATGGTCATTATGAGCGATTTCTCGTCCGTTTACGCTCCAAGTAATATTTTCTGGCATGGGTTTCCCATTGTACGTAATACGCAAATTTAAAGCACGTCCTTCAATAATCCTTACGCTTTTGGGAGCATGAAGAATTGTAGGAGCTTGCAATTCCTCTACGACCACGCACGTGCAAACAGAGCTTGCTTCGCCAGCACTGTTCGAGGCCACAGCCCTATACTTGCCACTATTTTCAAATTTACACGACGCAATCTGCAGTGAGTATATTCCCCTGTCAGAGCGCAGTTTAACACGAGGAGATGATTTGACAGGCTGATCGTTGAAGAGCCACTCAACGTGCGGTTTAGGCTTCCCAGTAGCTTCTACGTGAAGGTGCAACTCCTGGTTAACTGTTAACCTTACATCCTCTAAAGGTAGCAAAAACTGGGGTGCGACTGGAGCTTCTTGTACACGCACTGTTGCAACACTTGTGATACTGCTCACAGAGTTCTTTCCCACACACTTATAAATGCCGGCATCTTGCATTTGAGCATCTTTGATTTTCAAAATAAAATTACCGGTCTTACCATCAGATGTAATCCTGGTTCGATCGGTGTCAATCAGCAATTGACCATCATGATAAAATTGAACAGTTGGTGCCGGATTTCCACTTATTATAGCTTCCAAAACAAGTGCTTCATTTTCAGCGACACTTTTGTCTTCAAGCTTCTTAACCCAGCATGGCTTAGCGGTCACTTCAGAAACTTGAACAGCGCATTGACATGAACAAGATCCATACAAGTTCTTAACAACGCAAGAATACGCCCCTGCATCATTTACACCTGACTTCATTATTTTAAGCGATGAACTGGAATCGGTCGTTTGGATTTGCAAATGTTCATTCGCGTTTACATCAAGCCCGTCTTTCAGCCAGCTTACCTCAGGTTCGGGACTACCGGCCATGCATACGGACAAAATGATCGGTTTACCTACGTCAACCAGAGTGTCTACGAGGCTCACTGAAAATTCGGGCTTCCGGCCGGCGGCTTCCAAGTCAAGCGTAGGAGCAGCTTCCAGCATTGTTTGATCAACAATACTTTGCAAGATTTCTTCGCCTGTGGTCGGTATAAAAAAACTGTCCTCCGTCTTCCTTTCCTCGGCAGATTTCGGCGTTTTCGCATCAGACTCAACATCAGGCTCATTCCCAGACATGTGAGCGCTCACTGGCATTGAGACAGGCTTGGAAGAATTGACCTTTTTTTGCTTACAGGGGCCTAACCTAACGTCTTCATCGTCTGACGATGATTCCGCACGCTGTCGACTGCTTCTTCTCTTGGATTTGTTTATAGTCTTAGCAACAACTTCAAGTTCTCCTGACTCATCAACCAAAAACTCTGACTTGAAGCTGTCTTGCCCATACTTGTTCCTAGCAATGAACTCGTACACCGCTTCATCTTTAAGTTGACACTTCGTTATACAGAACGTCATCACCTCACCGTCCAAATCTAGCTTTATGCGTGGACTCGTTAGAAGTCGTCTACCTCCTTTTAGGATCTCGATTGCCGGCTTTGGACAGCCTAAAAGCTGAACAACAAAGTTAATGTTTTCACCTTCTAAGGCTTCAGGCTCATCTGGCACATTAACAAACTTTGGTGGAGCAGGATCACGTTCTCCTTCTTGACTTTCGACCTCGTCCTTACTTTTGATAGCAACTTCGCAAGAAGCACTCGCTTCTCCGTGCTTGTTACGAGCCAAACATTCAAATTCTCCAGCGTCATCTTTCGTTGCCTTGGCAATCGACAAGGAACAATGCCCAGTTTCATTGTTCAAAGCAATTTTCGTGCGCTTCCCCTGCGGTATAATCTTGTTTTCTCTGTACCAAAACACCTCTGGAAAAGGTTCCCCGGTTACAATCGTCTCCAGCAGAATCATTTCATGTTCAATAACCAACAAATCACGCAAGGACATAAGAAATTTCGGTGCTACAATCTTTGATTTTTCTTCGGCAGTACAAGGGTATGCAAGTGATGATACAGGTGAAGGATAACCTGTTGGATGCAGGGAAATATATGCTTGGCACGATACCTGCCCCAGCTCATTGGAGGCTATGCACTCATAACAGCCACTATCAGTAGCCATGGAAGGATCAATAGTTACTCGATAAATGTTGCTTTCAGTTTTACAGGTTATACGTTGGTCTGTTACTAAATGCATACCATCCTTCTTCCAAACAACCTCTGGCTCCGGGTTTCCAATTAAACCAACTTCTAGGACAGCTGGAGTACCAAGCTCTTGTTCCAAATCCGATAGTACCATGGTAAACTCCGGTGGGAAAGGAGGCTTAAACTCCTGAACTTCTAGGTAGACAATGCACTTCACAGTCCCCGCTGAATTTCTAGCAACACATTGAACTTCACCTGAATCGTTCGGCTGAAGATTTTTCAAATGGAGAGATGAAAAACCGGGCGCGTCCATAATGGAAGTGTCAGAACTACTTTGAAGCACCTTTCCGCCTTTTAGCCACTGCATGTGTGGTATGGGAACGCCGCGTACAGAAACCGAAAATACGGCATCTTGCCCCTCTGTTACACTCGCATTCTTAGGAATTTCTAAGAACTCTGGAAGTATTGCTTTAGCTTGTACAAATACATGCGACTGAGACACGCATTCGCCATCACCATTTGTGGCAAAAGCAGTATAATCACCTGCATCATCCATTAAAACATACTTCAACTTCAGAAAATGGGAGTTACCTTCTGACCAAATCTGCCTCCGGCCACCCGACTCCAAAACTTTGCTGTCCTTGTAGAAATATACTTCCGGTTTTGGATTCCCCATCACAACTACTTCCATTACAACCCCTCTCTTATGCTCTACCAGTTCCATGTCCTTCAAACCTTGCTCAAAAAAAGGCATTACACATTTAGTAGCTCTAACAACAACTGTTGCTTCGCAATGAGCTTTCCCGTATTCATTTCTGGCTACACATTTATAGTGACCAGAATCTGCTGCAGAAGCATGTTCAATCTCAAAATGAGACTTTTCACTGAGAGTACAGACTTTAAGACGGAAATTTTCAACGAGAGGTTCGCCATCCTTAAACCATGCGATTCTGGCAGGTGGACTTGAAGCTAACGTGACAAATAGTTTTAAATGATCGCCAACAGATAAGGCAACATCCTTAAATGTGTCAATGAACCGCGGTGGGGTATCTGCTTCAACAGGTCGGACAAGAAAGTGACACGATGTCTCTCCAGCGCTGTTTACAGCCGTACATTCATACTTTCCAAGATGATCATCTGTAACTTTATCGATAATCAGGGAACTTTTGCTTCCACCATGAACAAACGCAATCCCGCTGTTTTGACTTAATAATCTGCCATCCTTGTACCACTCTACAAAAGGAGAAGGTTTCCCTGTCACTGAAACTTCAAGTCGGCATGACCCACCAAGTTGTACGCAACCATCTTTGCTTTCCTTGATTAAAACTGGTGCAATAATCCCTTCTTGAACAATAACCAAGCCCTTGCATGAAACCTGTCCGTGATGATTTGCAAGTGTACACAAATATTCGCCAGCATGATGCATCTCTACCTTTTTTAAGGTTAACCTGAACGAATTTTGAATTTCCTCTAAGAGCATGTGACTATCGTTTTTTATCTCCTCGTTATTGTGGTACCATCTGACATGGATGGGCGGGTTTCCACCTGCTAACACTTCAAACGAAAACGTGTCCCCTTCAAATACAAAGACTTCTTTGTTAAAGCCCTTGATAAACTTAGGAGGAGCTTCTTCGTGCAAAACTGTTACTTCTAAGGTATCAGGCAAAAGGCTTTGAGATAGAAGCATGCTATGAACACACAACGTCAGGCAACATTCAGCAGTACCATGGGCATTCGACGCAATGCAACGAAGCATGCCACTGTCATCCTTAGTCACCTCCGGCAGGATCAGAGTGGTGATGCCATTGCTCGCCGTCACCTGTACCCCGTAGTCTTCCGTCAGGTGAATAGAATCTTTGTACCAGTTGACTTCAGGTTCCGGTTCTCCAACATAATCAACACAAACCTTTGCATCCTGACCCTCAACAACATTAACAACCGAAGGGGACTTAAGCTGAGGCGAAAACCCGGCAGAGGTCAAGTCCATAACTGTAAGCTGAGAGAAGGACTCTGCGACTCCAGCCTTATTGGAGGCCAGGCAACGAACCTGACCTTCGTGCTCCTTCGCCACTTTTCTTATGGTCAAAGTGTAAGCGGAGCCGGATACATGTATTTCATGTACGCTCTGCTTCAGATCTTTGCCTTGCAGAAACCAGGCAATTTCGGGCCTTGGTTCACCACAGATAATCACAGTGAAAACCGCATCTGAACCAGAAACAGCAGCTACATCTACTAGACCTCTCTCAAAGACGGGTGGTGCCAACTCAGCTGCATTCGCTGCATCCAGACAAGAATCAACTGCGGCAAGATCCACCTTGACGATAGGCTTAGGAAAAGTTCTAAAAAGCGAAACACAACTAAATGAATAGAAAATAACGAACGTACCAAGTTCCATAATTAATCAAAATAAAATATAATATAGCATATAAAATATAATATATAATAAAATATAAAATACAGAATACACATCGTACAATTGGCCTCCCTGGAAAACGTTCAAACAAACCTTGCTAGATTAAAAACAATTTACTGCCAAATAGACCATAATTCATGGTAAAACGGGACCGCTGGAAGAAAAAGATGAAGTTAGGCAATTAAGGGATAGACATTTGGCAGGTAATGCTTTAGTCAAAAGCATGCCGATACGATATCAAAAAGAGTCATTAAAAATACTGCACTCCAGGGCGTACAAAAAAAATTCTCCGGAGCTTTCACAACAAGCACAGATTCGAAACAGTTAAGGGAGGTTGAACTAAGTGACATAAGCAGTGAGCGCAAGCGAGACCCAGAACGATCTGGAAAGCAAAAGCAAATGGGAAATTCAGAAACCTTTTAACAGAATCAGGCCCTGAACTAAGCTCCGCATCCACGTCACTTAGTCCACTCAGTGATGACTCATCAGCTAGAATGTAAAAAAAGCTCTAGTTAGACTTGATGCAACTGATGGTTAAAATTTCCGCACTTCCACGGACCAAGCGCATCCGAAGGCCAAATAAGCACCATTCAAAGTTTCGCCCATAATGGTTTATTGGAAAGGATCGGTTGGCGGATCCACGCTCTTGCACGAACCAACGCGTCCACACAGATGCCAGCAAATATATGAGAGCAGGAACAGAACGATCCATGCAGTGAGGCACATGCTGTACTTTAAAAATCGCATTTACATTTAACATGACCAACTGGGGCAGTCAATCATTCCAAAATCACTTACATTCAACTAAAACCTCTGCTTGGCAAGTTGCAGAACCGAGCAAATTAATAGCTTTCACAGTGTAAACGCCCTCGTCATCTATCATCGCAGGAGCGATATTCAAAACGACGGCCTTTCCATCCACGGTGACTCGGTGATGAATATCATTCCGCACTGGGAGCCCATCGAGATACCACTGGACTTCGGGAGCTGGAAAACCATCCACTTGAACAGATAGAATCGCCGATCCACCTTCAGTGACAGACGTTGGCATTAAAGGTTCCAAGAAAACAGGTGACTTTGCTAAATTAGACGTTTATAAGAATTTACGCAAAATTACTATGCCCCTAAGCTAAGCCCATAAATAATAACATATCCTAATTCAACTACATGTGCTTGCGTGATATGGCTGCGGGGTATTCGCCGCTTTTGGTTACACGAAGTTTACGGCAATACAAACATCGCTTTCAAAAATAGTGCGCGTTACATTGTGAATAGAACTTTGATGCAGAGAAAAATCCAGACAAATTTCCTACACAGGCTGAAGCACAAGGCATTCACATAAGCAATACCTTCCCCGGAAACCATTTCAGTAGCGGCTGCTTTGCTCTGCAAACTGTACGTCGGAACCCAACCTCTATCAAGCTCCTGCCCGTGCTTGTTCACAGCTGCAACAAGGCTCCGATCTGCCTGCTTGCTGAGCATGCAAACTTCAGATCCTAGCGGCAAATTAATCTCATCTTTACTCTTGGCGGTGTAACTCTTGACAATGATGAATCTTGGATGGGTGTCAAGGTCATAAATATGCTCTCCGTGTCCATTAGACGCAACAGAGTCACGGTTGGATTCTCTAATGACCTGAGGAAATTTCTTTGTTCGCATGTGTACTCTGCTGGTCGGCTCTTCCTCGACTCGATGTCCATTAGTTACTCTGGCGTTCGTAACTGCTCTCATATAGTTCCCATCGTCAGTGGAATCGTGTGAGACACCATTCTCTGTAGCAGGCAGTTTTGAAGACGCCAACAGCATCTCATCAATTAACTTTGAGTCGCGCTTGACAAGCGACTGCGTGTCTTGTATAACAGCCAAAGCAATCTGCAAGAAGAATAAATTGCTTGCACCAAATGACCATGTCAAATTAAAATTTCGCGATTAGCTTTCTTTATAACAAAATTTAAATAACTCTTGTCAGGAGGTTTTATTTACGCAGGAATCATGAACAGCAGTGAAACAAAACAAAAAAAAAAAACAAACAAGAAATACAACAGCACCTGCAACTTATCAGGAGTACGTTCTATTGCCTTCTGTTGTTGGATAACATTCTGAAGAAGGGTAGCATAAAATAGAAGGTGCTTTTGCGGGGCTAGCAAATGATCTTTTAAAGATGCTCGATGTACCAGGCAATCCTAAACGCAAAACACTGCTCTAAAAATCGTAACACTTTACGACGCAATTTTAACAGATCTGAACTACAGTATACAGAACATTCTAAAAATTCTCGCAAAAAAGCTGAGGAAATCGTCAATCGTGTGCTAAGCTTTCAAAAAGCCTAAGCAATTATATTTTATTTTAAAAAATCAAAACTTAAATTTAAAAAAAAATCAAAAGATAATATATAGTCAGAGTACGGAAAAAACATCGAGCACACTATAAGTAACACCGACACATAAACTGCATAAAAATGTAACCACGCACGTCAAAGCTCGGCCACCTGTGGCAACCCACGTCACATTCACGATCCTGGATGAAGCGAAGAGCCAGCCAGACGGAGAAAATTTAAATGCGTTTGATTTCTGAGTTAGCCTCCATGACCAGTTGAGTACTTTGCCTTATATCATCAGGGACCAAAAATGTAAAGATAAAATTATTGGTAATTTCAAGAACCTTCTCATTAAAAACTGATTTTCAAGAAAAGCGCACAGGCGTTACAGAGAGCTCCATCATTTCATGCTAACTTAGAAAAATGGGGCTTAATCATGTTATATACATGACCCGACATCAATACCTGAAAATAAGAAGTACTTCCCAAAGCAGCGTCTGCTTCTTCGTTCTTTTGCAGGTACGCGATATAAATTCGTGATAACTTATCCCGCTGCAAAGAAAAGAAATGTGAAAATGCCAGATCGGCGAGCTCATATTAACAAACTCAGACAGAGTCCCGCCTCTATTTCAATGAAATATTAAACTTATACTTACATTTTCCAGAAAATAATTCGCAAGATCATCCACAGATTTTGCGGCATGAATCTTTGGGTTCAAAGTGCTGTACATTTAAAAAAAAAACACTGATTATAAACACAAAGCAAAAAAATTATGAATTGCAGATATTGTACAGGCCAGCGTGGCACTAACAACAATTTATAAAGAATGCGGCTCGCTCCATAATGCACACGCCAGACAAACACAAAGATAAGAAAACTTTCATCAGTTGATGCACCTTAGAAGATTAACGACTGCACGCAAAAATACATTTTCTGAAGCGCCTTATAATAGAACCGACTTACAATTTGTTGTATGAGTCATAAATAAACCATAACCTGAATAGCCTAATATTAGATCAGACTCACTATTTGTGGAGATGCACCATTTCCTTAATGTTGCGAAAGATAACATCCTTTAGCCGCTGCAACTTCAATGGCGCCCAAGATATCTTGTCCATGTAAAGCTGCAGAAGGCAATCCATAACGCAAACTCAAAGCAAGCAGCACGATAATTTTCAAGCATCTGATTGTATATAAGATGCACGTATTCCTTAACACAGCATGCCTACCAGCTTTTAGGATATCGTCAACAGCACTTATAAAACAATACTGAGATAAATACGCAAGGGAGAACCACTGAATCAAGCATTGGATAGAAGAGATAAAATCCTATAAGACTACCTTGAAACATGTTCATAGAAAGAAAGCACTTCGCAACGAGAAAAACAAAGCGCTTAATTAACCTACCCTAACTAGGCAATCAAGCTGCCCAGCAAAGTCCTCTTCTTTGGCTATGATCGCACTTAAGAACGGCTGCACATCAAACAATGAAACACAATCCTGCAAAATGCTATTGCTCAATTTGTCAGCTAGATTGTTAGACAATTCTGACAAACGCTGTATATCCCCACACTTATCTTCGCCGTCTGCCTCGTCAAACTCAACAGATTTCTTTGGTACATCGTTGGTTATTTCAAGATCAAGCAGTTTATTGTTGGGAATATGCGGGGAATGACGAGGTGTAGGCGTAGGTGCAGTGATGTTTATCTCAGGCAGTCTATGAGCACCTGATAAGTCTTCAGAGAGGAAGACCACACCAGCACGGGATGACCCAAGACAATCATCTTCTGCAGACTCGACAGAATCAGTCTTAGTCAAGGCCTCCAGAGAATCAAAAGCGATAGCTGGCGCTGATTCACTCTCGACTATACACGAAGCAGGAATAGTCTCAGCAACTACTGCCAAGCCACCGTGAGGAAGACCATACCCTGGACTGTTCTCTCCAGG
Organism: Craspedacusta sowerbii; assembly: GCA_003687565.2. NCBI lineage: Eukaryota > Metazoa > Cnidaria > Hydrozoa > Limnomedusae > Olindiidae > Craspedacusta > Craspedacusta sowerbii. The sequence goes on from QQSS02082315.1 coordinate 15,193, forward strand.
CACAACCTCATCAATATCAGCATGTACACAACTTGCCAGTTGAGCTTCCACCGGATTATCCTCAGCTAACCCGCTATCTTCAGCATCCAGTTCATCAAGCTGGAGAGTCAGCTCAACGACAGAAAGTGGCCTTTCTTCGGACTCAGTAGGAGCAGTTCCAAGTTTCAGTATCACGCTGCTAGGGTTCGAACTTCGTGGTATCTAAACAAAAAGCATCTCAATTAAGCGAATAAATAAGCGTTCTTAGATCTTATCTCAGAAAAATTGAATTTGAAGATATAATATCACTATGAAGGAGAAACCACAACGTTTAATCTCATCAGCATAAAAATTCATACTCGAATTCGACTTCCAGGAATATGCACATCTGACGAGGTACAAGATAAAATTACGGAAGGTAGTGCAATTAGTGGTCCACATTTAATGCCCTTTCTGTTAAACATACACCGCATCAGCGGCTTCTCGATTCATTTTCTTACACTAAATACCATACAGAGAATGCGAAGGAGACCACTGTTTGTCAGAGAGTCAAACGAAGGCAAAGCATCAACGTTCATGCTTCTGTCAAGTAAAGTAAACTACGAACGCCATTGTGTCTGTCGGCACTACCTCTAGACATTCCATCTAACATCTAACATCAAATAGTTTTCTGTCCTCCTAAAATATGCCTCGCTTTGGTTCAGTCACATGGCTCTGAACACTCCATGCTAACCCTGAAGCAGCAGCTCAACTGCATCGAATTCCTATAGAATAAACTTGAACTGAAAGATCTTGTACGATCGAGGGATTGTATTTTCGCTTTGACGTTCTACCTTGGATTCTTCGTTCTTGCAGTTTTAGAAAAAAAGATGACGTTAAACCTCATGCGTCGTAAAAATCTTTTCACGTTTGTCAATCTTGAATTTCATACTGGGCATATTCTCGGTTAGGCATAATCCTCCACGTGCCAACAAAGTTTACTTATTTAATGCTAATACCTCAAATGGGTATGACACAGATATTGATCGACAAAGCCGCCATACTTATTTCGCCTTGTCCGAACACAAGCGCGCATACCTAGTATAGCATACATTAGAGTCCAAATATAAATGCATATTTCGCCTAGCGGGCAATCACTTTTATCACGGCAACCGCAGAGCTTGGCTTGGTTTTTGCCGAAGAAGACACGCTGTATCGTTTCGTCACGCTCTTCGGTGATTTCTAAGCTAGCCATGCAGCAGTACCGCACATTTACGAATGCCTAATGCAAATTTATTTTTCCTACGTCGGTTACGCGTAAAATGATTGCCGAATTTGTTTCTTTCTTCTTTTTTCTTTCGTTAACATTCTCAACAACTGCAACATCACAAAACGAATTAAATTAAAAAAAATACTTAAACCCGCGTCTATTTCTGTTCCGGCAGAAGCACTTTATCAGACCAACTTTGCTGCTTTTATCTACGCGAGCTTACCCGCTTGCGGCCAGCACATACAGGGCAAGTGCTTAAAAAATCGACTTTCAAAAGCCTATCAGCAAATCATTACCAATCCTTCAAAAACGAAAAGAAGGCTAAAATAAAAAGTCGTTTGGGATCGGAAGGCGGGAAAAGCGCTCCCCTTTCAATAGGAAATCCCGAGGGAATGCAAGACATACCGAAGAATTGCAGAGAGCGATGGTTTGACTGAGAACAATGTAGAATAGACACGACGATTACATTACGCAACAAATAGCCACAGATTACGAAGTCATTTAGATTAACTCTTTAGTAGGATGCAAAAATAGACTTAAACATAGTTCACTATGCAGTGGACTATCTTATGAGCGCTGGCTGTAGCATGTAACACCGGGATACTATCTCATCAGATTCACAGATACTGCAGAGGATGAAACCATTGAGTACTGCTAATGGCGCCAAGACGTCAAAACTAACTAACCTGTACTATCTATGCATCTATCTCTCCAAACATCTAAGTATCCATCTATCTATCTATCTATCTATCTATCTATCTATCTATCTATCCATCCATCCATCCATCTATCTATCTATCAATCTAAACACTTACATATCAATCTCCGTCTCTCTTAGAAAGAAAG
>QQSS02082426.1:0-17265 GCA_003687565.2 Craspedacusta sowerbii
TCATTCATAATTTGTCTTAGATCAACTATTTTGTTTCTAAGACTATTTATATTCAGATATCCAATCATGGGATTCGAGGGGTATGAAATGCGTAAGTTTCTTAGATTAGTTATGTCATCAGTTATGGCTTTTACGTGTTCGTGCCCTTTAGCCAACCCTACCTGTCAGCAGCAGTTTATAAACGAATCCGTGCAAGTTTATTGTGACATATTTGCTCTTATCGCCAACAATACTTTTGATGATCTCTCATAAAGTGCCAAATATATGTGAGTTAAATATTCTTCGAACTCTAATATTTGTGAATAGAAATCATAAGAACTTGTTGCGTGAACTTTCCCATCCTATTTTCTCCCAGTTAACCATCGCTACAATTGGCAACAAGGAGGCATTTTCTAAAAGAATATTTTGCATCTCCCGCAGAGGCTCTTTTCCTTTTTAACATGATTAATCGCACTACTTGCACAAAAAATTTAGAGCCCTGATCACTTTTAAATATGAGTTAAAGAAATTTCCCTTTCACTCGGTCATTACCACGGCCAATTAGTAACAATTAAGTCTCTAAATTGACAGAATACCTACATACTTGAATTTGAAAACGACTGTAGATGACCCATGGTAGTACTTACTGATTCCATGGATGTTCACATGAATGCACATATTTGATAAGAATAATATTATGCATATTTTAAAAGCCTTTTTGCTTCTGCAGTCTCGAGATTTACGCGTCGGGGTGGATTGGTGTACATTCATTGCTTATATATAAGCTGCACCCGTTTCAGCGCTACTCGCGCTGTCTTATGGTGCTCTATGAAAAAGCATTAAAATACTTTGCCGCCTTGCCTCGTTTGACTGAAAACCTTTCAAGGTGCCAAGCTGCTGGAACCAGATCTAACTTCATTCCTAGTCAAATAATAATGTGGCTTTAGCGAAGTAGGAACGCATCCATCACTAGACGTAAATACCTCTCCCGATGTCACCCTGGTCCTGACGTGCCAATCTAGGCTGCGTAATAGCAGCAACAACATCAGGAACCACAACAACAACAACAAAAACAACAACAACAACAACAACAACAACGACGACGACAACAATAATAAGAACTATACACTTGGATTGTTTTTTTCCTCCAAATGCGTACAAGTATAATGATACTACGAGAAACCGAGGGATTATCAGTAGTGCTACAGTTTTGGCCATGTAAGTCTGAACCACTGCTCTCAATTTCGGAGATAATTAGCACCTCCGTTTGACTACTTAGTTCGTCGTGGGCAGTGATGGTGGTTTTTCCGCCAGTCATGATTGATGTTACATGCAGATCGACGGCCATCACTCGCTTGGGGGTAATGGTAGGAATGCCTTGCGCAAAGGCGCTCCTTCATTAACAGTTACCGAGCGTCGGAAGGCCTGACGAAAATGGCGAACGAAAACCAAGACGAATCTCTGTATCCCATCGCAGTTTTAATCGACGAGCTAAGAAATGAAGATGCGCAGGTGAAAATTACAGCATTCTTGTTGTGTTCAATGATTGAAATAACTATCCCGTGATTGTCGCCGGGGCATCTTGAAGCAACGAAGTTTATATGATCCGTGGAATATATTGATAGAGAGGATATGGAGAAGACCGTTTATATTTATTATATATACTTCGCTTTTGGATATATCTAGGCTTGTGCAAGTAAGGTCCGGAATCTGTTTTTTTTTTTTGTTGTTGCTGTTGTTTTTACGGAAGAGACAGCAGCCTTGCAAATCTCCGGTATAGTTAGTATCTCAGTAATTGTGATCTACAATTTCCAAAAGCCATGTAAGATGGTGTATGCCATGCCTGTTTTGATATGCGAATTTGCAAGTATAGGTATAAATGTTTACATGTCATTACCATCAAGAGTATACAATTTGTATTGTGGATGGAAACGGTCCTCTCTCTCCCCTTGTGTGGCAGCCTAGATTTATTATGCAGTAATTTGTGTAGCATGAGGCTTGCTTGCCCCTGTTTATTTTTCCAGCGTTTTTGCTAGTGCACATGTGATCATTGTGGTGCGAAACAATTTAAAGGCAGCAAAAAGCAGAAGTAAACTATGCAAATTTTTTAAACTTCCTATATAATTCCTTGTCGCAAGCCATCCCTATTGCTCTGGCTTGTCATCTGCTCTTTTGCAAATTTGCTATCCCAAAATAGGGATTATTGGACTATAGTTAGGATGGAGATTTACTTTGTAAATGTCTGTGTGATTAAGCTAAAGACACCAATGGTTAGCACAAGGCATACATTTTGCTCACTCAATAGCAAATGTCAAGGCATTTCAAAATGTTTTAGAGGGCGATATTGCATCCCTGGATTAAGTTGTTTGTAGATAGAGTGATAAAAAGCTGTTTTCAAAGTTACAGCTGGTCTCTTCAGGTAACATATTGAAAAGCCCCATGTAGAGTTCTTGTAGCAAGTTGTTTTCTTTGGAAGTTGCTAGTTTGTCAAAGTGCTAATTTCAGCTTGCTGAAAGCTTCGAATAAATAACTGTTTTACGTCTTTTTTTTAGTTGAGGCTCAATTCCATTAAAAAGCTGTCTACAATTGCTTTGGCGCTGGGTGTAGAAAGAACCAGAAGTGAACTTATTCCTTTTCTTACTGGTAAGTGTAGGCCTACCTAATAAAATTAATGTAGGAGAGCAAAGTTTATGACGAGAAATATTGCTTGCAGGTTCAGAAACAGTTTGATGGAAAAGCCATGCTTTGGTACATTCATAAGCTATGCATTATGTTAACATACTTTAGTTTGCACACTATGTAGTGAGTTATTCCTGCAATCATAGGATTGGTTTTCAGGTCATTATAATTAACAAGTTTGAGGGTCAAAGTAATTAAACCGATGGGCTTGGCTTTGCTCAGGCATGCAGGCAGAATGCGCCTTTAAGCTTGATGACTAATATTATCATCTCTGTGTGATGGTGTAGGGTGGCTTCACTAAACTTTTACTTCTTAGGAATTTAATCGGTGGTGGTTTTCATATGCATAACTAATGTGGCACACTTGTGCTTGGCTTTAGATACGATATATGATGAAGATGAGGTTTTACTGGCTTTAGCAGAGCAGGTGTGTAATTTGTTTTGGTTTCCTTGGTAGGGTATTTAGAATGACTGGCTACAATTTGTGCAGTTTATGAATGAATCTGAAACCTTTTTTGTTCAGAATTTCCGCATGGTCAAGGACTTTGGCATACCACAGCAGTCTTTGTACTCACGTTTGTACTTGTAGCGTGCATTATTGTGCTGATGATTATTTCCGTTGCTATATGCCTGATCTTGATTTATTCTATTAAGTATAAAATTGATGTGCTCTACATATTTTTTATTGAGCTATATTTGTTAGGGTATTTGCATAGTGATAGCTGTAGCACATTTGGGATTCCTGGTTTTCTGTTTACTTCTTAAATTCCACATTTGTCTGGAATCCTTCCTGGTATGTTCTTCCAAAAGACCTGTCTCTTATATTCAGAAGGTGTATGCTGTGCTTGTTATTTGCTTGGTAAGCTTTAATACTGATAAAAAAGTATGTCATTACTTTGTGGACCAATAGACCTAAATAATTTTCAAATGGTGGAGTGTATCAAGATAAAGTTGTGAAATTTTTTTGTGCTCTTTGTGTATTCTTGCAGTTCTTTGACTGGTCGGAGGAAGTGTTTGCTACCCTTATGCTAGCATTATAATTTATTTACTGGATATTTGTATTTCAGATGTTGTGTCTCTATGTTGAATTTGGATTTTTCTGTGATCTGGTGCCCAAAGCTGATGTGAATTATTGTGTAAAAATGATAGCCATTATGAATTTTTTTTTATTGTAGCTTGGGCGCTTCACTCCACTTGTTGGTGGTTCAGATTATGTACATTGCTTGCTTCCTCCGCTGGAAAGCTTATCGACAGTTGAGGAGACAGTTGTTCGTGAGAAAGCTGTAGAATCACTGCGGCTAATAGCTGCTGATCATTCTCCGCAAGATTTAGAGAATCATTTTGTGCCCCTTCTCAAGCGACTAGCACAAGGTTGGACTGCACACTGAGTTTCTTGTTTATTTGCCATTGACGAAAGTATATTGTCTTGCTCTTTACATAAGCTTGCACATGGTATATTTCAATCCTCATTGGCAGTCAGGTTTTGTGTAGAATTTTCTCAACTTGTGGCCATCTAAATGGATTGTAATTGTTGCTGTTTTATGATTATTTTATTATTAGGTGATTGGTTTACCTCCAGGACTTCAGCTTGTGGCTTATTTGCTTGTTGCTACCCTCGGCTTGGTGCAAATACCAAATCCGAACTGAGAATGTAGGTGTTTTACTAATGCATGGCTGCTAGTTGCACAGTGTTGTAATTGCTGAGCTTGAGATTTTAATTTGATGCCTGATTTTGCTATGGTTAAGTTTTGTGTTTTATATTCGCCTAGCTTCTATGCAAATCTTCTTTCTCTTTAGCTGTCAAGTTGCTAGTTTGTTGACCATTGAAGATTTTTTTTGTATTTTAAGTTCATTTAAGAACCTTTGCACAGATGACACTCCAATGGTCCGACGAGCTGCTGCTGGTAGACTTGGGGTATGAGGTTTTCATTAACAGTGTGGATATTCTTGTGTTGTTTTGCTTCCTCTTGTTCTTGCTGTATGTATTTGGTGCCTTCTCATGGCATGAGTAATTGAGTGACTGCTTGGCAAAGCATGCTGTTTAAAAAGAGTCCCTATTCTAGTTCATCCTCAGGAGAATCATATTTCTGCAGTATGTGGATAAGCTTGCACTGAAACTGTGATTTTTTTAGCCTTGGTATTCTTTAATTAAGAAATGTTGATAGCAATCTGTCACATAGAAAAATTCCTATTATTGGGAAGTTACTGGAGACATTATAGGTATTAGATGTACAGAGCACTTATGCAATTGTTCTTTTAGTACATATTCCTTTCTTGAGAGATGATTCCTGAATCATTTTGTGGCATTTTGAATTGTGGCACTATTCATGCAAGTTTCTATTTAGGAGTTTGCTACAGCTGTTGAAATGGAGTATCTTAAGTCAGAGTTAATACCATCATTTGTCAATCTGGCTAATGACGATCAAGACTCGGTTCGCCTTCTTGCTGTTGAAGCATGTGTAAGCATTGTTGGACTTCTTCCACAGGCAGACAAAGAAAGTCTCATATTGCCAACTTTGCGGAATGCAGCACAGGATAAGTCATGGAGAGTACGTTATATGGTGGCGGATAAGATTGTGGAACTGCAAAATTCTGTGGGACCCGAAATCAACAAGCACGATCTTGTACCAGCATTTGCGTCTCTCTTGAAAGATCCAGAAGCAGAAGTTAAAACCGCAGCTGCTCACAAAGTTAAAGGTACTTGCTTGTTTTTCTTTCGCTTACTTAGTATCTGTAGTGGTGTGTGTTAATCTGTCTGTTGTTTGGCTCCATGTATTTTTGAACTAGCTTCATAATGTGGTGTTGTGCTTTCATTTCTATAAGGAACGTTGTTACCGAGCTGTTGTGCAACCAGCATGAAAATGAATTCAATCTCTTAAACTCCCAAAGATGCCTGTGTGCGTTTTGACCCAGCAAATAAAATTTTTCTGAAGTTTCCCACTGGTTTCAGTAGACCCTTGTATGCGGTATGGATGCATTAAGAGCAATTTGCATAATGCCAAATCTCATGGTAAAGCCATTTGTTAGTCTGAAGAAAATCATATGCAGGGAACTCCAGGTTGTAATGCCGCAACGTCTACCGTGATTAGGCATTCATCTCTTTTTTCAACAGTTTATTGATACAAGTGAGTTTATCGACTCTTGCATACTGCTATAACAAAAATTCTAGCCGCTGTTTAGATAACAAGAGTTCTCTCGACAACTTTACGAGGAAATCCCAAAAGTAAAATCACTAATAAATCTAATAGTGTTACATGGTGCGAGTTAAGCAGTATATGTGGGTTTTATCAACATCGCACTAATTAATGGCCTATGTATCTGTACTGCGCCTATGAAGAGCTAAGTACAATATTTAAATTGTATTTTATTACGGCTGACATTGTCATCATTCCAATCAATAGAGTGCACTCGAGCGATCAGCTAGCAAGTATGCTTAGAAGGACTGTTTTTTAAAGAGCCAAAAGCAAGCTAGACAGCAGTCAAACAAATGGTACCTTGTAGAACTCACGAGGCATGCGCCCCTCCCCAATCTGGGTCAGTTAAGGACGCGTTGCTTTCTAGTAATGCAGTGGGTCGAAATTCTCCACGCTTCTCTCGCCATTCTCAGTGTAGACAATTAAATCTGTCTATACATGTGTGGCATAAACCCGCCTTTTAGGTTGTGATCACGGAAATCTGTGAGAAGCCCTGACTTGTGTAGAGCTGTATAATGAGTTAGGAAATCGTGGCTTCTTTGCATCATCCTTTGGTTAGAAAATTTTTAGATAGTTCATTTGATAGCGCATAAAACGGTGACATTCGATTTTTCTTGACATCAAACTGCAAAATATAAGAAATTCATATTTTTTTTTTCCAGCAAACCATCTATCCTTTTGGTGAATATGCATATTATCTCGTCCATATCATAATATATTACGAATCTCGTTGCTCTTGACATGTATGCTATGCTTTATCTTAAGTATCCTAAGAGAAATATAAGAAAATGCCATCTTAAGTTTCTAAGTATTTAAATGTTCTACTGTGAACTTAAGATGATATCATGGAAGCTTTTTCTGAAATTATGAAATTTGAAGCAAGAGTAGCGTATGGTGCGGGAGATCAGCACAATCTGTATGCTCGAGTTTATGCATTTCTACTGCCAGGCTGTTAAGATACTCTCACGTTAAACTCAAATCAGTAATTCATCCTACCAGTTGTGAAGAAGGGAAAAGGTTTCGTAAATATGCGCTGTGGCTTGCAAGTGAGAAATGCTACAGAGAGAAAGCTACTGTGCAGGAAGAATTCAGCTGGACGCATTCTCCTTGCTTGCGCAGCCAAAACTAATTTATAAGGTTATAAATTTTGTTCCAAACTTTGCAAAAATGAAAGGTATGTCGTACATACGTGTGTACTGGGGTAAAAAAATTACATGATACATACCTGATCATTCTTCACAGAAAATCTAGATTATCTACAAGATACAGATAAACTTGATGTAGCAAACTTTGTGAATTTACCAATAACACAAGCTTCGATATCAGCACACGCAAGAAAGCAGGAAGTTCTATGATTTTCAGAATTTGATTATGTTTAAAAAATTCTTGGCTATACCGAAGTGCTGTGGAAAGGAGCAAATTACAGATAAACTTGCTTCGCACTGTTAGTTTTCAAAGATTATGTCACGACTTGATGCCCAGGAAATTCTGGTTTCGTTTATCTGTTTCTTGGAGAATTCCCAAAAATTCCAGCGTAAATCTTTTGCTATGATTATTCTCGAGAATTCCCGGCGCGAGGGACGTATTTTTTTAGAATTAGTTTATAAGATCACAATTCCCGGTGCCCTTCGTGCCGGTTTGTTGAGTAATTGCTAGTAATCTTTTCAATAAAGAATCTTTGGTAAGTCCCCAGTAGTGAATTCTTTGACTTATATCCTTTAAATCGTTTTTTGACAATCTTCTGCCTCCGCCTCTGTATTTCTGCAAAATATAATCGTTAGTTGGTGGATGTACGTAGTTTTAGGTTCCTCGTATCTAGCTAACGTTTCTAGCGGTTCTATCTTTCAGACTTCTCAGAGAAAATACCGCTGGACATCCGCGAACAAGCGGTTATGACTAGCATTCTGCCGTGTGTCAAGGACCTTGTTATAGATTCGAACATGCATGTCAAGTCAGCACTAGCTGGTGTTATTATGGGGCTTGCTCCAATGCTAGGAAAAGAGAAGTATGTTGATACATGAATTAAAAAGCTGATGGTACCCATCTCGGTGCAGCCTTGAATTTTCATGTCGAGCCCACCGTGATTAGTTTAAGGACCCGTTTGATTTGCAAAAATCGTTTTCCATTGTGGTTTTGCCTTGTTTTGTGTCCGTTTGTCAGTAGGGTAGTGTAATTTGTTACTGGCTGTGCCGTTGGACATGTTCTTTGATGATCTTTCTCTCTTTAGCACAATAGAGCATCTACTACCGCTCTTCTTAATCATGCTTAAAGATGAAGTGAGTGCCCACGTTCTTTTTATATTTGTTCCAGCTTATTAATTTAATGGAATCATATATAATCTTTTTCCTTGACCCGAGTTGCCATTCAGCTTGTATTAGAGTTTTTTGACTGTTTAATTCTCTTCTTAGTTTCCTGATGTGCGTTTAAACATCATCTCGAATCTTGACAGCGTGAACCAAGGTAGGGAGCTGCCTTGTTGTTTCATTTGTTGTTTGGTTGTGTAACCCCTGCCTAATAATTTCAATAATGTTTACCATTCAAGTTAGTGCCAAATTTCAGGAGAAAGTAATGCATGTATGTATGTAAAGCACGCGTCGATTTACTCACGCATAGATATTGCTTGCGTGTTATTTTGTTCTTTCGGTTTTTCTCTGCAGTGATTGGCATTCATCAGCTGTCTCAATCCTTGCTTCCGGCCATTATGGAGCTTGCCGAGGATCCAAAGTGGCGAGTCAGGCTGGCAATCATCGAGTACATGCCACTGCTGGCGGGACAGCTGGTACGTTGACCCGCCTGTGTAATACGATTTACGGAGTTATTAACTGTTATCTCGGTATTCAGAATCAAAAACGGTAGCGCAGCGTACTTGATGCCAGCTAGAAACCTGGTTATTGTTGCTTTTTTTGTAGGGGGTTCAGTTTTTCGATGAAAAGCTTAGCTCGCTTTGCATGAGCTGGCTCGTCGATCACGGTATGTGTTCACATCTTGTTTACCTTTTCAGTGTTTTTTTGTATTCAAAATCATTTAGTTCAATGTTTTCAAGGCCATGTAGCATCAGTTACCAGAATGGATGAATTTAATATGTAAATGCGTATTATTATGTTGCTTTATGTGCGCTAATGGATTTAACACTTAAACAAATGGCTAGACTTTCTTTGATTCTAACGCGCCATGGAGACTACCGTTTCCATCTGCATGTAGTCGTGCATTGCTCTTTTCTTAACCTCACTTAAGCAAAATTTTAATTCATGTTTCAATGTTCTCGCAGTATATGCGATTCGAGAGGCTGCTGCAATCAACTTGAAGAAGCTAATTGAAAAATTTGGCGTGGAGTGGGCTCAGGTTAGATCGACTACTGAATATTATGCGTGTGGATGGTGGTGACGGCAATAAGTTTTCTTTAATTAGGGTAATGTCGTCTTTAGCTTATAATCATGTCCGATACACAGGTAGTGCTTTGCTTTCCTTGCGCCCTTTTTCTTTTACTCTAGTTTTTATATCGCTTTTGTTGTTTGTCTTTTTTTTTTTTTAACTTTGCCTTCCTTCAGAGCAAAGTTATCCCTAAAGTACTGGCCATTTCAAAAGATCCCAACTACCTTCACCGGATGACGACCCTGTTTGCAATCAATACGATGATCGACGTGGTTGGTCCTGAAATCACAGCGAAGTTGATTCTACCAACTGTCGTCAGCTTGGCAAGCGATAACGTGGCGAATGTTAGATTTAACGTTGCCAAGACCTTGCAGAAGATAACCCCGATGATGGATGCCCAGTGAGTGCAGTTTAAAGTGCATTAATCTATGAGCTTCAATAGGCTGCTTTATTAAATATTTGCTGCTTTGAATGAGTAGTGGACCTAGCGCGTTTTCTCGCAAAATATTCAGGTCGATCCAGGCCCAGGTGAAGCCGTGCCTGACCAAGCTGACAAACGATGCTGATGCCGATGTTAAGTATTTCGCGCATGAAGCCATGATAGGTATGTTTGCCTATTCTACTGTTTTTGTTTGAGTTCACTGTAGACAGTGATGCTCGGCATCGGTGCTTGTAATCTCCGAACTGCAGGTTGTTTGGGTTGCGCTCGCTCTAGTCAGGTTCGTTTTTACCCCTTGTTTCTTCTAGCTGTCTTCGGTTAGCCACGTCCAGAAACCGCGACCACACACACAGGTAACACATTACACGCGCACACGCGCGTATTTCTACCCGTACACGTAATCATACGCGTGGTGGTATGTGTGTACATGCACGTTATCCCGCGCGCTGGCTTGCTAACACGAACTCCATTGATCTGATTGGGAGTAGTTCGCGTTTAACTTTGGAAGAAGCTTAGGGTAGTCGGTAGCCAATCGTTTTCTTCGATTTTGAGCCTTGGCTTTGCTCATACGGTTTATGTCATCGACGTATCGTATGCCCTGGAATTCGTACAAGGTCGATCGCAAGTTTTGTCCTCCATTTCCAGCTGGTCATTCCGCGTCAAATGCCTTGCCAGTGCTCACCGCGCTGACCGCACGATGCTAGATGGACTGCGCACCTTATATAGCAATGTTAGTTATGCTCGGTTCAAACGAAGCACTTCCGCCGCCGAAGGTAATTCCATTAAATTCGACCGAGATATGGGACGCGTTTCAAACGTCGGATTTAAGTTGTCGCTCGTAATTAGTAGTAAGCATGCTCACACACGCTTCTAAATGATGGCTCCAGAATTTCTTGTTGTGCCTATAATTATCACCCGGGACCGGCTCTAATTTATATTGCTTGAGTTGGTGGCATCGCAGTCTGCATGTTCTTTTATCGTGAACGCAATGGAGTCGCAAGTGCGCATGCGCACTTTTTAAGGACAGCCAATCAGGGTAAAAAAAAATAATTATGCATTTAGTTCGACGCATGAGGAGTTCCATATTTGAAACGGAGTCGGACTGCAGTCGGATAGATCGGCAAGCTGTGCCGAGCTTGAAGTAATTGCTGCACGTAATTTAACTGTCGCACTGAACTGATTCAAACGTCGCACTTCTGCCGCTTCGAATTGAATTATAAGTTGGACGCGCCAGAATTGCGACGTTTGAACCAAGCATTATTTGCAAAGATGATGCGTTCTTTCCGTCAAAGTGCTTGCGTTGTGCAAATGAATCCAGAATGTTTGTCAAGCAGAAGGAGTTCAGTCGTAATATTGGTTCGTTTGATTTTTGAAGATTGTTCAAAATTGTGTTGTGTAGAAGTGCAGCAGCAGAGCCTGTAAAGACTGCGAAGTGTAATTTTTAGTGCGCGTATTTTTGTTAGTGCTTCGTAGTTAAAAATTATTGCTCTGCTATTCTCCCTGGCTTCCATTATCAAGCACGTCGCTGTGCCTGATGAGCCCCATTTAGGGCTACGGGCGTTCAACAATAGGGGAATAGAGGAACTATTTCATAGCCTGTTAAAACTCACGTGATATGAGCCTGGGTGCGCAGTGCTTGGGACCTGACCGCACCAATTTGACGCTACTTTTTATTTTTGTAAGAATTCTTTTGTGGAAAAGAATAGCGTTCATCTTAAAGACTAAAATTTTGACCCAGGGACCCTGCTACTTATTCGAAACGAGTTGAAGACTCTCGTGGCAAGAAAGCGTAGCTGTTTAAGATGCTGGAACTGGACTTTCATCCTCTTCGATTGATTGCCGAGAGTTACCTGTCTGTTTTGACATACAGCCAGGATCACTGGAAATTCTATTTTGCAGAATCGGCTCGCGTGGTGGCTTGGGTACAAGTCAATATGCCATCCAATCTTTCCTAGGATTTTGCTGCTGAAAGGCGGGGTAATTTCTAAAACACGAAGTATCTGGCAGACAATACCTCGGACAGTTTGTTGTGTTGTTTTTTTTTTTTTTAATTATAGAAAAGCTTATGACAAGTCACTGCCTGTGGAGATGACATTCTGCGCACCTGCTAGTCTTGCGCATTCCCTGCAGCCATAGCAACTTAGCATTTCGACGTGATCTTGTTCAGCTCTGTTTGTCTGGATTTGTGCAACGCAAGTTATTAAGAATATTTAAGTGTCTTGATTGTATGTAAGGCTTGCTTGCTTCTACATTTTCGCTCAATCTTATTTATACGTGATCGAATTCTACTTACGGCCATTGCAGCTTCCGAGGATTACCTCTTTCAAGCAGCAACCATGGTTATTCACTCGCGCTGAGCGACTTTTCTCTAATTAAAGTTATCAAAAGACCACGTTTTCGTTTTTCTGACCTTACGGTTATGAGGTGACATCAGAGTCAAAACCTTGTGCAATTTATCGTGTTTATTTGGGATTTGTTCTCATTTTGCATTTGTGCGCCATTTTGAAAGCTTTCAGTGATTGGCACCTCAACTCTGATAAGTGTTCCTCGAGGCTCGGCCTAAAGGAGCTGATTGTGTTATGCAAATCTTTTGATATCCTTGAACGCCCTTACTTAGCGGCTTCAGTAATCCCTCTGCAGAATGAAGTGCAGGTGTATTCTGGCTGACAGCGTATAAATCACGGTGATGAACCTATTTCAAGTGGCTCTTTCGCGAAAGTCTTCTGTCATCATTTTAGAAGCCGCTTCTCAAATTATTTGGTTTGCTGTTGCACGCTGACGATATAAATGAAGCAATAGTTAAATAGTATGGTAGCTGCTGGTTTTGTAATGTTATGGCCTACAAGTTTCTTGCGTTTATTACGCTTTGTTAAATATATCCGTGACTTTGCTTTTTGTCCTGCACCATATGCTGAAGTTTTGTAGCAGAAAGATTGAAGTTGTTTGCACTGCCTCGTATGCGCACGCCCACCCACGTTCTCATGATATGTTGCTAGTTGACCAGGCAGAAATATGCTGACGTAGGTACTGAAGCGTGGTACTCCGTGGTATCAATAAGGAGGACGATAGAACCCATTATCTTCGTAGTGTAAATGTCAGCATCTAAAGACCTGAAAATTTGAACGTCGCTGTCTGCGGGCTTTATGTATTTACAGTTTTGTTTACGTTCTTAAATCAGGCAGAAATTTACTAATCAAAGCCTCATTTCTCGACGGCCAAACACAAGTGCCCTCTTTCTCCGCGCTCGTGTCTGTCTGTCAGAGTTTTTGCCAAGAATCAGGTTGCAACGTAAATTTTAGCGATAAAACAACAAAATTATTGAACTCGGGCATCGTTTCTGCTCCAATCGACGTGTTTTAAGGTTGCAGCATCATAAGAGGCGACGCTTGCAAGGAGCGATGAACAAGTTATCGTTATTAGACGTGATGGTCATCTCATCTCTCCCGTAAGGCGATCCAGCAATTCCACGATTCTTCAACATGTCGTTTGCACCCAACAGACTTATGCGCGCAAACTAGCGACCTGTTAGGTTGCCGATTGTCTTAAGCCCCGCATTACATTAGCAACTTAAAAGCGACTTAAAGTATTGATTTAGTGGGTCCATTAGCCAAAGCATGGTTGCGGAGAATTTGTAATTGTGGGACCTTTTGATATGAGCCTTCAACGCCTTAATTTTGTAGTTTGACTCCGTCTTCATTTGTGCTGTGGTGCCCGTTTCTGCATTTCCCGCATAAAATAAAAAAGTTCTTCCTTCAGTTATTTTACTTTATTTTCCTTTTAGTTTGTTGATGTTAGACAGATGCAAGCCTATCAGCAAATCCCGGTCGGAAGCTTACTTTGTATATGTGTAACAGCGAGAGCAGAGACCTTGGATGCCTATCTCTGTTCAGGTGTGACATCTCGGGCAGGATTTTCTTGTTGTGGCTTTTGGTAAGGAAGTGGAGAATTGCTTTCAGTGCCAATCTCTCTCGACAAAGCCTTGCTTATCAAAGTGTAAATCGTTCTATTTGGCCAGTGCGTCGTTGCCGGTTTGCGTGTTGATTGACAATTTGCGCGTCTTTGATTCTGCGATTCGACCTCTGATTTTCTTGCGGCGTGCTGATATCACTTGTCTTAGAATCTGTTTTATGTGGCGTAAGAAGTTCTCCCTCGGACACGTCGGTTTTAGCGGGCTTTATTTTACCTTGACACCTCATCTGCCGTGCAACTTGCATGTCTACCCAACGTGGTCTAATATTTGTAATTAGTTGCGTCTCATCGATTTTTCGAAAAGCAGCAAGCTCGTGGAAACGTTCGCCTATTTTATTGCTTTAAAACCGTAAAGTGTGTGGCGATACGTTGAGATTGCTGAGTTAACCTCGTTAAAAAAACACAAGTGTAGAAGCGTTTTATTCGTGGCCTTTGTTAAAAAGGCTTGAGCTTATTTTGCTGACGTAAAACTCCGCGGATTAAGTAAGCGCGGGCAGGTGCGTTCTCATTCTTTACGTAAGCGCCAGCATGCATCAACTGCATTGAAACTATGAACAACTGTGTTCGAGTTCTCTAAACTATGCAAGGATATGCCAAGGACTGTTGCTAACTCGGGTATGCAAGAAACTAAGTGCCTCTTAGTACGAAAATCCAATCTATAGTCGAAGACGTTGACTGTCATCGGAACAGTCATTAAAAATTGCTATTAAGCAGGTTGGGTTAATACCTAGGTTGTAGGTTACTTCAACAGTTCAAAACAAAGTTAAAGAACTCAGAAAAGTTTTCACTTTCAGAGGTCCTCCGGAATGGCGTACTGAACAATTAGGCGCAGAGGAATATGTGGCTGAAAGCTAGGAGTAGATATTCAAAGATATCAAGAGCAAATTACGACTTCACTGAGGCTGCCTAGAAAATTGAAGCTTCACGAGTTTCCCTCACAATGCTGCCTGTCTGTCCCTCATATTCTTCTTTCTCCGCTAGTGCTTGCTTGCCTGTAGCGGAGTTCAGCATTCGTGCTGATATGACTCGCCAAATGAGCAGTCAATTGTTGTTGAGCGGACTATGACAGGTGTAAGTGAAGACCTACCAAATCTGCGTACGTTCAGGTTTGGTCGAATCGTTATTCTTTTACGCACGGAAAGAAGACATCTACTAGATCACCAGTAAGAGGCTATGGCGACATGGAAAAAGATATGATGCTCTCTATCGAATACTTTGAAAAACTTTTCAGTTAACTGGCATCAAAAGACGACGCTTTCGCACTGAAGGCAATAATTCAAAAGCAAACAAACCACAATCCTCCACCTTGAAGCCAAAGTTTCTCTCTCGAAAAAGAAATCTGGTCACTTTTTGTTACATAAGGCTGACAGAGTGAACAATATTCTAGGAGGATGTGCCTTCGCATTGAGTGTATTAAACACGTTCCAAAAACCGAACGCGCTGAAACAGAGGAGGATGTAATGATGGCAGTGAAAGAAACTGGATAAATATACCCGACGATCCGATAGAATAGAGTACACCGTGGTATGCAAAGGCCGCGTCGCTGCAGGCTAAACGCTAAAGACAAGTAATTGTGCGATTTGCGATGTTCAAATATCGTACACTGGTGTACAAGAAACTCAACGAAGTTCGAAGATTTCACAAGGTCCCGGAAAAGAAGTTTTTGAAGAAATCAGCCACCTGCGCATCTACTACGCCTTTGCTGATGTTAATGGTAGACTGCGAATCAGACTGGATATTGGCTTTCATCCTATCCGAACTTGCGAGGATTTTTGGAAACTAATGGGGGAAGATGACAACCAACACGCTGTTTGACTTTCGAGAGGATGAATTTTTCTTTGTCAGGAACTTGACTTGCTTTAAAATGAAATAGTAACGCTCGATCCTTCGTTCGAACTGCGTTCCATTCTTCTAACACGTTTTTTTTTAAGCGCTCCTTGTGCGCTGCACTGTCTGTCTTTGGAATTGAGTTCAAAACTTCTGAAAGCGTATTCGCTACAATGCGCTTTGTTCTATTTACGTCTGAAAGCGATTATAAAGTAGCGCCCACTAACGTAACCACGCAACTCGCAGGAAATAATCCTTTCTCATCGTCGCGTTATTTCTTGGAATAGTCATGCAACTTGTCGCAGTCTGCAGAACTTGCTTGGGACCTTTACTTACAAGTTATCTTCAGACCGATTTGAGTCCTGTATCGCAGTTGGACCATCATACTATGTTTCTTGCCCTCACGCTTTTCTTTCGATCCTCCTTTATCAGTAGTCAGTTGAGAACTGATGTTCTTCTTAATGCTGCTACTCAGTTTATCTAATATTGTAGTTGAATTACGTGATTTATGAAGCTAAATATCAACAAGAGTAATAAATGCAAAATATGTAAGCGATTTATACCTTCCCATTAGCGCCACATCTCTTGCTCATCCTGTCACGGTTACCTTCATGCAAAATGCGAAAAATTACGATATAGAATTTTAATCATAGCCAATCGTGAAATGCCAGTCTTGTCTTCGAGGGGAGCTTAAATTTAATTCAATAAATTATAGATTTAGAAAGAAAGATTTAAAACTAGTGCTGCAAAGGAACCCATTAATGCAAATGCCTGCTGAACAGGCTTATACTTACATAACTCCTAAATGAGTAATGCGAAAGTTAGAAAATGGTTGTAAAGCTACTTTCATAGAAATATCACAAACTACAGGTAAAAACATTATATGTGGCTGCATTTACAAACACCCTAGCCCAAGAAGAATGCTAAGCGCACATGGGACGGTATCAAAGGAATTATTAATACAAACAAGAGGAGTAAACCATGATTTCTAAGTCAATTTGATCCTAATAAAATTTAAAAGCCTGAGAGTATTGATAATGCTTAAACGACTAGGTTTCAACGGTAGGTAGTTAAAGAGACTGCGCAATGCGCCCAAAAGTTTCGGATATTACATGCCTTCCTGAGCGAATGTTAGCTTGTACCTTAAGCCAAAGGACACGATCGAAATACTCAAAACCATTTATTCTCTGATTTCTTGTACACCGACTGGACCACGTTAAATTCCAACAAAATTCTTAAGATAGGTTTTGTAAATCAGTCTTTCAATCAAGGTATCTTCCCCGATATATTAAAACTTGCTAAAGCAATTCCAGTCTATAAGTCTGGCCCCAAAAACACATGCAGTAACTATCAACCTATCTCTATGCTGTCCAATTTGAGTAAAATAATAGAAAAAGCAATTTGCACGCGTCTTCATGAGTTTTTTTTTAAAGATCTCACATTATGCATGATCTACAATTCGGTTTCCGGAAAGAACCCTCGACTGACCACGCTTACTTAACCGTCCTAGTCATGCATATGGCATAATGTATCGTGGGGAATTTGCTTGTGGATTATTCATGGATCTGCAAAAGCCGTTTGATAACCTTAACTATAAACTTTTGCTACACAAACTTGAGATACACGTAGTTAGAGGCCTGTCTGTCTTGCTTCTCATCATACCATAACGGCCAAAAGGCAATATGTTGATGTTGATGACGCAATCTCCAATACTTCGTTTGTAAATGTCAGAGACCCGCAAGGGAATATTTTGGGTTCCCTATTATTCCCTGATATATATATATATATATATATATATATATATATA
>QQSS02082537.1:0-17265 GCA_003687565.2 Craspedacusta sowerbii
ATGATGATGATGATGATGATGATGATGATGATGATGATGATGATGATGATGATGATGATGATGATGATGATGATCAAAGTGCGGCTGACACTGCTGGGAAAAGGAAAAAGTTCTTAGCGAACAAAATACATCCACAGGCCCCGCCGATCGCCACTTACATCATCGCACTCATACCTATTATTAATTCCAGAAATTATGTGATTTCGGGCATCTATGTACGCTGTGTGGTCGTACAGACGTTCGTTCA
Source organism: Craspedacusta sowerbii (assembly GCA_003687565.2). Classification (NCBI taxonomy): domain Eukaryota; kingdom Metazoa; phylum Cnidaria; class Hydrozoa; order Limnomedusae; family Olindiidae; genus Craspedacusta; species Craspedacusta sowerbii. Next base: position 248 of record QQSS02082537.1, read on the forward strand.
TTGCCAAAACACGATTACTCCAGGTCCCATAGGCCCATTCCTTGCATCTCCTGGACATCAAAGAGGTATCGTCACGTAAGACAGTGAACGAACCGCAAGCAGCCGGCAAATTATCGTTTTGACCTGTCATGTAATCAACAACAGCGTATCCGAGTGTAGATTTCGTCGTGGTAATATGAACAGTGCGATTCACAGATAGCTGGTAGCAGAAAACTCGCAGTTGTGTGAACTCGATTATGCGTCTGAGATTTCCAAGCCCTTTCGTTGAAAGCCTAAAGAATCCAGTAATCTTGCCATCCAACTCCATGATGTCATCACTGCTGTAGGACGTTTGAATAGGAAAACTTCCAGAAGATGTGTTAACGTTACCCACCTTTGTCCAACCTCCTAAACGAAATAAAATTGTCATAATGATGAAAAAATTAACGTCTGAATTTGAGATTTTTGCTTTCAATATATTGATCTATGATTCACCAAAAAATTGAATGTCCGAGGTAATTACTAGAACCTGGCAATAGTTTTTGCTTAGCAACTTAATGCAACAGATTACCTTTTGCTGTTATTTATTGCATTTGTTTCTCGTGTCCATTAACATAAGTGAATGCACCGCAAGCAGCCAGGATCCTGATATAAAAAACAGTCTCTAAAAGTTTCGTCTTCCCGTTGGTATAGCTATTGGACAAATGCGGATTGGTCATAACTGACTCGCAATTACCTTGCATCAATAAGAGAGAACAAAGCAGCCTTTGCTAATACCTCCGTAAGTCTCCATGTCGCAGTACATTTGAATAGCATTTAACGGCCCTTGGATCCAGTAGAGTCCAGACTCGAAGGTATAAGAAGGGCAAGTTGTTGTTAGATGCAGACAGGATCTTGCAGGAACGCATCGCGTGGTACCCAGCACTATAGGGAAACACGAAAATCAAGTTTTTGACACAATCATACCAGTAATGATTGCGATAATGAGAAATCGAAGTCCTATTCCTTCCTTTGAAAGGCAAGAAGGCAAGGAAAATTAACTCGCAAAACGCTCCAATGCATGCTCTTCTTATAGATGACACACTTTCTATTAGTTAATAGTACATTTGAATCCTCCAATCTTGACTCCACACTATGGTCGGATAAAAAACTTTAAAATACGCCAATGTAGCTATGTTAACAAAATTCAAGTTTATCAACTAGCATGAACTAAAATAGTCTTTTTCAGGCAGAAAGATAAAATGCCGTGACGTCTCACGTACCGCAGCAAGGAAATATAGCCTCAGGCGCTTTGGCAGTCGAGCAAACGTCCTGAACACAAGCAGCAACATCTCAATAAATGAATCATTCCCGAAATCGAATCGGCAACCATGCACACCCCGCAAGAACTTTGATTTAGAGTTTGGCTAGCTCAGACGTGGTCCGGAATATTTGTAATATTGGATGTTGTAGAGGAAAAGGGTCATTTTGAATATCGTTCTTAGAAAGGCATAATACCTTCCCAGTTTCAAACCTTTTGCTACAAACTCTTTGGCAATATATCTATCTTTACAAACTGATGTTATTCAATACGCATCAACCCTTAGACATTTCTAAAGTACGTGCCATTAAGATGGAGTTGTTTAACAAATAGTTACTAGGAGTCTTCGAGCACTATCAGTAAAGGTGTGAATTTGTATATGCCGATGATGGCATGGTACTTGGCTAATATGAAACTAGCTCCCTTCATTTTAGGTTGTTCTTATCGTAAAAGGTGAGTGTGACTCTTTTGCTATAAAGTTTTATTTAAATGAAATTTCTTGGGCACATTCTCAACGGTATCGCATATTTTTATGTGTGAGAAATCCATCGATGAGGATATTTATTGCAACTATCTGACATAACACTTGTGACACGACAATAACACTAAGTTATGCTGCTAAGACGATTGTTCCGATTCTTCTTGTATCTGTTGCAATTTAAATTATCACGATTCCTATAAATAAATTGGTGATAACGAATCATTAAGAAAACTCAATCCTTGACTTCATCACGCGCGCCCGCCAGGAATGAATCGAGTAAATAACATGCGTACCATGTCTGGCTTTTTGTAGCAGGACCAACCTTCAGCTTGTTTTGTCTCTACAGGAAGTGAAGCATCGTTTGATAGAAGTTCGCATCTTCCCTGCTCATCCATGATATTGGCGATATCACATTGAGGTTCAGCATCACATGAGGACATGCACGAGAAAGTACTCGCATTTACAGCTTTCAACAGATTCCCTTCACACTTGCCGTTGCTTTTAATTATTTCAAGTGGCATTCGCCAACTTTCAATGTAAGCGATTGAGCAAGTTAAAAAGAAAATACAAATTATCAGGGACAGCATTGTAAGCACTTCAAACTCTGTAGCAGTTTCGTCTCAACCAGCAGTTTCCTGTTAGCTGTGCAGAAGCAAATCTTTAGGTCGAAATGTTTTTTAAAATCATGCAGATCATGTATAGTTATCCCCAAATAAATATTATTAGTAGGGTTGTCATAGCAGCATATAGATGTAGCAAACGTAGCTCAATGGGATTGAATGTGGCTGAATTAGTTCTTAGATCGAGATAGCTCGGGCTAAATGCTTTGATTCATACTCATCAGTCGTAATTTTAACTATGCATCACTCACACTTGAATATGCATCACTCGCAATTCATACATATTTAAATATTAAATGGCAACAATATGTTATGGCTTAAGAGCAGGACCAGCAAGACAAGGAGTTCAAGTCATATGCACTGTGGTTCATGATAAGGAATAATACTTGAATACTGCGTGTTAAAATGCTCTTAAGCAAAGTACGGTACATAAGCTATTTTGAGTCGACATTACTGACCCGCGAGGTTGTAAAAAGTAAAAACAGAAACTTTGAAACGACATGACAGAAAATGTTTTGTTGCGTACATCCTATATCCTTGTTCAGAGTCTGTTTTCAATATGCTAGTCATGTCTTTAGGTCTTGCCTTTCTTGTTCTTGAAATCGATGACCAATGATCAATGTCCGTTTCACGTCTTTAGACTTTTCCAGTCATCTAGGCAAGCCTATGCATGGTCTTAAAAAACTTTGTAACCACCAACATTCTAGCGATATCGTTTTATCATTATTTAAGAGAGTACTGGCTAAACTTAAATTTATATCCAATTAAGTCTTCTTTAGCGACCCGTACATCAAAACATACGATGTACTAGGGTTTGGAAAGTAGGCTTAAGCTTTTTTATTGAGCCCATATTTTCTTTTTTATCTTCAAGGGAATCAGCAACCCAAGGAAAGCAATCAGAAAAACGCATCGCAATAATTTTGAGGGTAATTATCTTGTTTACACTCATAGTGAAGCATTTAGTCTGTTTTTACTTTGCCTAGAACAAAAAGACGCATTCCCAGATTTTTAACGCTATTAATGTGTGATAAAGTGTTTGTAGAATGTGAACTGACTTACCATACTGACATACCTAAAGCTACCATTTTACAAGCTTCATCAAGAAAGAGCTTCACCGTACCTAAAGCTACCATTTACTCCTCAATCTGCGACTGGTCATGCTGACATGCCGCGAAGGTCAATATGGCTGCGGCTGCACGCCAGGATACTTAAATTAATTGCCTTCAAGTAAGTTTTTTTATTTCATAGAAAATTTCAATGGCTTGAAGAACGCTCGATCTTATTAAGCAGAGTTCATACTCACCGTTAGCAGCGTTTATACTCTATATGGACTTTTCTTAAGGGCTTCATATAATTAGTGTTTATAGGGAAGCCTAATGAAGGTGAGATACCAAGCTTATGATGCAACGGCGGCTTCGGCAGTTAACATGAAGTGGCGTACCGTTGCTTCTAAATAACATGGGTAATGGTTCCCCTCAATGCTAAGAAGGAGAAGGGTGTTCTGGTTTACGAGCATTGCTTAACTGGGAATTGCTATGAGGTCGTGTAACAGGTAAATATGCTTATTGTGTGACTATCAATAATGATGATTTTGACGAGTCTGCTGACTCGTCAAAGTTAGACGAGCTTTATGAGAACAACGTAAAAGAATGAGAATTTTCAACGAAACGATATTGCAAGCGTCGTCAGGTTTTCAATATAGTAATGATGGATATGATGACTCCAGAGGAAATCTTTTGGTCTCTTTTTTAAGCATATCAATTGTTTGACTTTTCTTAGCCTTGTTGCTTTTAAAGCGATTCCAGATATAAGGCCCACGTATCATCATACCGAATATTTTATGGCTCAGAGGAGCATTTTCCTGATACCCATACAGTCCGAATATGCCTAGAAATGAATATAAAAAATAAATAAATAAATAAATAAGTAAATAAATAAATAAATAAATAAATAGCATGCGAGCAAAAGCTTCTCCATCAGTAAAGACTGCAGACCGGTCGCATCACATCAGACCAAGGTGAAGGAATAACATTGCTTCTGATACTTTTAAGCGCCTCTTATCGAGCTGCTTGGCCATTTTCCTTTATTGTTCGTCTCAACGTTTTGGAGATACTTTTTTTTTGTGCCGCTAATGAGTTCTTCTTGGACGAAGTGTCGTTTATCATAAACTCTCTCAATCATGATATTATTAGATACATTCGGATGCTTTTCACAGTCATGCAAAGACTTTCTGATTTGATGTCCTATTCTTTCCATGGCTTCATTCTGATTAAGTGAATTGGCAAACATAATGGTTCTCAGCTACATTTATCGCATTTTTTTCTTCATAAACAGCAAACTTTGAAAACTTCGTGAAGTGTTCAGAGATGGGGGGCGTTACATAGTATCGATTGGTAGTATGATATCGACTTATGTTAGAGATCTCAACTTAAGGCCATTAGGATGCCGAATAAAGTATTGGAAACATTAAGATCCAGCCCTTCACATAAGTCACTCGAATTTTCGAAATGATCGTTCGCAAGTAAAATAACTTTAAGATCACCAACAGTTGCAATCGCTATGTTCTTAATTCTTTATTGCAGTCGTTCAACTGTGCTAGAACACTGTTCTATTCTTTTCACCTACAACATTTCTATATAGCACACCATGGCCTTAAACCTTGTTTGCTCTAATCATAAATCCTCGTTTAATGCTACTCAGAAATTGGCCGTGTTACATGTTTCTAAATTTCTTTGGTAGACTAATGTCATAGCAAAAAATAAAGCTGATAATTTTTGTGAAGTTTCGTTCCTTTCTTCACGTCATATTCCTTGCCTTATAGATTTACCCATCGAAGATCCTTATTTCTACTCTAAAGCTTGACTGATGTCATCTGATAAAATGGCCGCTTTTGAGGTCGCTTTCGAGTAGATCTGGAACAACAGGTTTCGCGAAGTTGTTTAGAAACACTTCCACGTGCTCCAACATGTGTCTAAACCATCCGACGCTTCTGCTACGTTGTCTCCCGCTCTTGCCTGGAATGAAGCTATACTACAACTAGAAAGCTTAACGATGTTTTCTTTTATCTTGTATAGTGCCATACTCTTACACCCAATTTTCATCTTTATAACATTTGCCTTGATGACCGCGAGTAAGGAAGCCACAAAAACGTGCACTTATCATATGGACAAACTTTCTTGGTCAAAACAGAGAAGATTTACAAGGTGAAGGTGACCATTAGTCTTCAGGCGAGCTTAAGCGTTCGTATGTTAATTGCTAAATCTCATTAGACAAGGTTAGACGAATCTTACGTAATGCTTCAACTACACATCTTTATGCTCAGCAGAACGGAGTCTTAAGGTGCCTCTTTGTGTGGCCGTCTATTTTAAATTACCAAAGGGGCTTTAGATATTGTCATTATAGTCAAGCAAAATTTTGCTAAAACCATGCATGTCAGAGAATAATTGAATTGCATCACTGTTATGGGACTGATTACTCGTATTTCCCGATATCGCATAGATGACCATGCTTTTGCGCGGTGTATTCACGCATGTCAAAAATGACAGTCTGTCACTTCGATTACACTTAAAGACTTACATATAATGTAAGTAGTCTTGCAAACTCATGTGAAATTGTAGACTTCCTGTGTAACAATTAGAAGCGCTCATCGGAAGTCTCCTGGTGAGAGCTTCGTGCTTTTCATCATTATGTTAAAATTACAACGAAAGGCTTTAAACCCTTTGTCAGTCAGCATTATCGAGAGCTTTATCTGCGCAACAATCACGTTTTAGCAACGCTATGTTGAAGCTCTACTGAAAAAGTTTAAAGAATCGTTGCTCAACGATGGAAAGCAAACGAAGATGAATAAATGTTTCCTTCCATCAATAGACACAGCAAGTCGCCCTAAAAGCGAATATAAATTCTTGTCCAATTCAAGAAGACTAACTTGAATGTGCTGGCTTGACTCACCAACGTGTCTGTGGGCACGATTCATGAACAAATCGTTTGGAAATGTCAATGTGGTAAAACAAAAGCCTAATTTTGGCGCATCAATGATCGAACTCATGCCGAAAAGCTTTCTCTTGCGTTGGCACAATTCATCCCAACTGTCATACGCACCACATGCCATCTATTCCGATTCTAATCGCTGGTCAAAAATGATGGTGTGGAATATGCTATTTTAAATCGCAACAAAATCTCCCAGGGACAGTTGCGCGGTCTTCATACGAAAATAGAAAAGGCATAATGGCGCCAACAACAACAACAACAAAAACAACACATATATATGAGGTTATATACATACATGTATATATATATATATATATATATATATAACCTCAAGTGCAACTTACTTAAGTAATTACTTATGATTATAATCACTCTATAGCTGCAATGCAGTTATGAATAAGCATGTAAATTGTTACAAGTGCATTTGCAGGAGAAGGAGCCTTCATCGCTAGCTCGGGGCTAATGGTATTGAGATCAGAGCTAGCATATCCACATAGGCATCCGAGGTAGCATATCCACATACGCATTCGATACACGTAACGATTTGAAGTCAAGCCAACCACGTAGTCTTTTTCGAGTACTAGAAACATGCGCATTCGAATACACGTAGCGCCACTGCTCTTCAAATCTTCAATAAAACAATTATTTGGACCTCTTCCCCTGCCCCGGAAGAAATCAGGTCCTTAGTGGTAGCAAAGGAGAAAACGACAAGCTAGTTGGGAAGACAGGGATTGTGAGACCAGGATATAATACCAGTAGAAGCATTACATCCGCCCGAATCCCGATTTCAATTTAGGAGATGGAGTCTGCTATGTCAAAGAATCTTAGTCTCCGATCCCACGCTAATTTGTATCCATGGATTGTTTAAGGAAGAAAGCAGTAGGACGCATGATGGATATAAAAGCGAAAAACTTTATCTCATGTATTTATTTCGTATTTCTCTAACTTTCTAGAACAGTTGCTAGATTGCTATATGGCCATATTTCTAATGATATAGTGCATCTATTTCGTAGCCTTAAATGGCAATTAAGGTCAAAGATCTGATTTTCACGATGGTACGTAACGTTACGGCGATGACGCTCTTTGAAGGTCATTATGTCAAACTGGTACAGTTTTCTTCACGATAACTTTTTCGTATCTTGACATTTTTCCTATCAAAATCTTCTTTATTTTTTTTATTATTGTTTTTTATTTTATTTTTTTTTTTTCTCTAATTTTTTTTATTTTTTATTTTTTGGTTTTGTGTAAGAACTTACCTAATTACTAGAGTACACTTATATACGACATGCTTAACTAGTTCACCCTCACACTCGATCCGATTAGCCTTGACTACAGTGGGTGTCTTCATCTCTAAGAAGCACAGATCTTTTTATGGACACTTTCATATATCTGAATTTTGTTATTGCATTTTGTTATTGGATTTTCGCTCTGCTTTTAGCAATAGCACTTTATTTAGTATGCCTATATAATATTGTCCTGTACTGTGCGTTTATGGAGAGAATAAGACTTATAACCAGCAGAGCCATTGCAGAAAGCCGTAGAAAAATGTTGAATGTTGGGGAGCACGTCACCAAGAATGATGCAAGTGGCAAATCAGATTTTGCAAATTGCAACCCTTCTATTTCTAATGACAAACAGCTATATCGATGGGCTAAATTGATTAAATCAGAACCCAAAATCATAAGAAATGTTATGTTTACGGAATGGACACCTAATATCAGAGTCGAAGAGATCGTATTACACTTTTCCCAAATGTTTTACAGATTATCGGGAGAAGGGGTAGTATATCCCATGCAAACCCTTTATAAAATTAAGCTTTCTTGCTTTGTTTCGTCCTTTCGCGCGGGCAAGTATCTAGAAGTAGAATATGAAGAACCTCTAAACCCATACTCAAGTTTGTAGAGTATTCGTAAGATCACCTGAGTTAACAAAGCAAAGAAAAACGTTAGGAACGCCAGTTACGCATGTCCATAACAGAAAACATTCTTCACGCAATGAGGATGCTCTCTATTAGATTGATGATTTCTTTGAAGACGATCAGCAGATCGAAGCAAAAAAAAAAAATATCACGTTATGTTCACCAAAGCGGCTGCAGCAGAAAATTTACTTTATTTAATATCTTCCTTTACCTACTCAAGGGTTATATAGAAACTTACGGTAAGAAGAAAATCAGACTAGAACAAATACCAAAATTACGCTTCCTTATGAGTTCTGTCATACATTAAAGAATCTCCGAAAGAATTGCTAACTCTAATATTAAAATTTTAAATACTGTCTACAAAGAGACACTTTTCGAGTTGTGTTGGCTCGCACATCCTAGTAATTTCTTTTGAATCATTCTTTGATGTGGAGTTTGCACAAAAATGTTGCCTTTAGTTCTCCTTAGCAAAGCGTTGTGCAGCAGCCAACTTATTGACCTGCTACCCGGTGATGTCATACCTGATATGGTAGTCATACCCACACTTCATACAACGAATATCTTGGTTTCTAAATGAAACTAAACATTCATTCGAGCTAAGCCTCTTCTATAAAAATTTTAAGGAGATAGAATATATGCTACACTTTTGGATTGTAAATTGGTACGTAATTTTGAAATCTTCCAGGATACTTATATCTTCCCGAAGCTACTAACAAATATATTGGCCAAAGAAATCCGAGAAATGTGTGACGAGTAAATAATTTGCAGTAAAGCTGCAGTCAGGCAAGAAGCAAACAAGAACTAATTAAAAGGATTCTGTGCAGTATCCCACTAATGTAGTAGATAAGAAATATCGTTTGTGTGCCGATCAATCCAAAAAATTAACAATTGTCTATGCCAATCTCACCCAAAAACCTTCTTTGCCCATGAAAGCTTATCCCGCTGGACTAAAAATGAATTTTTTGAGAGTCAAGCTCGATATTAAATTTTCTACATCTTATCATTGATCTGAGGCTCATTGCTCTGTTCTTTGTCATTTTTCCTTAGAGTGAAGTATTACTGATATCGGCTCATCGTGAGAACTACTTGACATGCAACCAAAAATTCAACCATGCCCGTTATCGCACAAAATAAGCCCATATTCCCAGCGGCCCATCCACCCAATCATCGCACATATACACATTTCGGCTTCCAGCCAGTATGTGGACATGTGCGGATATGTAGCCTGTATGGTCGTACAAACGATCGCTTCTCGGAGTCCCGGGATAACTCCAAGTTCCTCCCGCCCATGAATTGCAACTCTTGGACAAAATGGAAGTGTCATCAGGAAGGATATTGTAGGAACCGCAAGCAGCTGGCAGAGTATCGGCTTGTAGTGTTATGTAATCAACAACGGCGTATCCGAGTGCTGATTTCGCCGTCGTAATATGAATAGTGCGATTTGCAGATGGCTTGTAGCAGAAAACTCGCAATTGAGTAAACTGGATTAGGCTTCTGAGGTCTCGGAGCCCAAACGCTGAAAGTTTGAAGAAATTTTTAGTGGCGCGATCTAGCAGAGTAATATCATCACTCAGGTAAGTAGTGTGATCAGGAGCACTTCCCAATGTCTTGTTCACGCTCGCTACCTTGGTCCAACCTCCTAAAAAAAAAAAACATGGCTGTTCATCTTCGATCTCCTACTCAACGATTCAACTTGTAAGCTGTTGAGAATTCGTGTTCGACGACGAATTGATCTGATGCTTTCGAATTTTATTTCTTAGGTAAGCAGTGGAGAAGCCTTATGTTGCATTTAATAAAACGTACAAGCTCGTATATATATATTTATACGAGCTCGATCTAGAATTCAAGAAATATATACATATATATTAAATTCTAGATCGAGCTCGTGCACAATCGTTGCAATTGGTTAAATACTCTGCTTTGCTTGGCTATTTTCTTGTTATTTAAGAGAAATATTTTTCACAAGACTCTCGCATCCACGAACCTGCGCTAAACTTGTCACAGGCGAAATCCTGAGCTCTCAAAATGACTGCTATGCTGATTTGCTACAGGCAAAAACCTGATCACTGAAATGACCTGCATGATTATGCCGACATGCGCTGCAAATTGTAACAATAAATTTCAGGTATGACTAATAAGACTGATTTTTATGTTGTTCAGTGGCATTTCATCAAGCCAAACAAATACAAATTTGGCTAGCAATACGAATAATTCTTTAAGGTATTCATTAGTATTCATGCACCGCATCGCAACATAGTCCCTTATTTGCCAAATTAAAACATGCCTCTCGTATTTTGGTGCTGGGACGGCCCTATTTGTAATCGCGCGTATATTTACATCTGAAAGGCCGATGATCCTATAAAAACCTGTCAATGTAAAGGAGTATGTACTTTATCCTACCTCCGTAAGTCTCCATGTCACAATACATTTGAATAGCATTTAATCGTCCGAGAATCCAGTAGAGTCCAGACTCAAAGGCATAAGAAGGGCAAGTTGTTGTTATATGCAGACAGGATCTTGCAGGGACGCATCTGGTTGTCCCAAGCACTACAAGACATACATGCTGTCATTCAGATTCCACTATTAGCAAGTGCATGAATGTGGAAATCAGACTTTCCGTCCACTAAGTGGCAGGAAAACGGGGAAGAAGCCTTGAGGATCTTTTTTTTTTAAGGTTAATGAATTGTTTTTAATTGGAGCAGTAACATTACATTGCAGTTTTAAAAACGAATGTTACTGCTGACAGCACTAACATTCGTTTTGAAAACTGCAATTTATTGTTATGGTTCTAAACTAACCTCAGTCTTATTAAGCCACCGTTAACATGTAGAGCAAGTTATCTTGCGGCAAGAAAAAAAAAAGAGCAGAGGTAACTAGTCATTTCAGCTTACCGCAGCAAGGAAATACAGTTTCTGGATAGTTAGTTGCCGAGCAGTAGTCCTGAAAATAGTAGCCTCATAATAAACATTCATGCAGGTCACAAAAGACGCCTAAAAGAAAACTCGGTTTTCGTAAGCACTTGCGCAGTGTGAGGTAATGAGTATATGTTGCCATCATGAGAATGCTGGAGCCAACAGGTCAAACTTATCAGTTGTCAGAATCGGACAGACAGGAAAGGTTTCCAAATCCTTTCCGCTGATAGCAAAAAAACTTTTTCTATTCATGCGATCCTTAGTCTCTCTCTCAGCCTTGCAAAGCAATGAAAAAAGTTTAGCGAGAAACATAAGGAAGCGTTAGTCAATCCACGCTTTCTCCGTTCTACATCCTGGTTCCAAATAAAACCTCCATTGAGTTTCCTATCAAAACATGTACTAGGAGTTACTTAAATCTAGTATACAAGAATACTTACGATCTTTGGCTTGTTATAGCAGGACCAACCTTCAGCTGTTTTTGTCTCTACTGGAAATGAAGCCTGGTTTGATAAAAGCTCGCATCTTCCCTGCTCATCCATGATATTCGCGATATCACATTGAGGGTCAGCATCACATGAGGACATGCACGAGAAGGTACTCGCATTCGCAGCTTTCAAAAGATTCCCTTCACACTTCCCGTTGCTTTTAATCATTTCAAGTGGCATTCGTCTATTTTGAGCATAAATGCTGTAACATGTCAATATCACAACGAAGACTCTAAACTGTTGGTAAGTCAGCATTATGCAAAACTTTAACAGGCTTTACTTTAACAATTAAGTTTTAACAACGCTATCTTTCAGGTCTATTTAGAGAGTTTAAAGAATCGCTGCTCGACGATGCAAGGAAAATGTCGACGAATAAAGTTGTCATTCCATCAAATGGATACAGCAGATCGCCCTGAGTGCCAGCATGATTTGCAGTGAATATATTATTAGCTCGAATGTGGTGGTTCAATTTAACGTCTGTCATCGCAATGACAAGTTCATGACCATTGTGTTTGAAAGTGCCAAGGTGGCAAAATATAATCTCAGTCTTGAGCGCATCAATAATCGAAATCATGGCGACAAGCTTTCTCTCGCTCCTTTATAATTCATTCCAACTGCCATGCTTTTAACACGCAAGCAATTCCGGTTTTGCTCTCATGACGAAATGATGGTTCGCGAATCAAATAACTTAAATTGTCGCCAAATTTTAAAATCTCCGGTGAGCGCTTGCGCGCATAATCCAATAATGGAAGAGGCATAAAGGGCCCCACCGTGGATTTTCAGGATGTCAAGGGCAGATGTAGATGGGCTTTCCCCGGTCCCGGTAGGATGTAGGACCCATTAGAAGCTTCATACTGGTAATGCTTAGGTAGATTGGAGTCGTCGGAGGTGTATTTCATTCAACGGGGTTGTCACGAGGGATCTTTGATTACGCTTTTAGCAGTAAATGACCTTTTAAAAACTGACCTTTCCAATGGAAATACTAAAACAAACATTGCTGATGTCAAAGAATTGTAATAAGAATAATAATAATAATAATAAAGAAATAAATAAATAAAAGTTAGAAAATCTTTTGAAGGAAAGGTTCTTGGAATACCTGGTGATTGCCTTACCATATATTGGCAGTCAATAAACCTTCGAGTAGTGCACTGCGTTCGTATAATAACTTATCCAATGTTTAAAAAAAAATAGAGGGATTGAGGTACTACAAAAAATTTTGTTTGTAACCTCATTACGCTAACGGTGGTTTTGGCAACCTGCTTCGCATGTGATAGAGCGTTACTCGCAAGGAAAACGCTTTTAATTTGAATGATACCACTTCTTACTTGACCCGATGCTGAGACTATTGCTTCCTGCTTTATAATGTTATTCTTTTCCGCTGGTTGTTTGGTGAGATGCCGAACAATTTGGTGGAACGTCCGCAAAGTTTGAACTCACGTCAGCAGGACTCTTTCTTTCTGGCTGCTTTAGCTTGATTCGGAACTTTAGTGACAAGCACTTCAAAGCGTTTTAATAAAAACTCGTCTAAGTACTATGATATCAAAGAATTCTTGAATCTCAAATTTGACAGTGGCTCGTCATTACGCTTCTTCCATATTAACATCGCTTCCTTGATAAAACATCACGATGAATTAAACAGCCTTCTAAAGATAATTAGGTTTAAATTTAAGGTAATTGGGATCTCAGAAACTCGCCTAAAGACTTCCTTCGACGGTAGCTCATGCATTGACCGAGAAGAATATCGTTTTGTTGCAAGAAGAACACTTAGTAACGCCGGTGGAACGGGCTTATATGTACATAACTCCCTTGTAAATAAAATGAAAGTCAGACACGATCTTTGCCTCAAGACTGAAAGCGGCTATTAAACAAGCGTCATTGAAGTATCCCAAACTAGAAAAAAAAAATTTGTGGTTGCATATATAAACATCCAAACGTTTCTTCAGCTAAATTCTCAGAAGAGAGGGTAAAATTAACAAAGAAGACAAATTGGTTACTATAATGCGTCATTTTAACATAAATGTGCTTAATTACGCTACTCGTTAGTAAAATATGACATACTAGACCGCGGCTAGTAGCTTGTTTTTGGATTTGCAAAAAAACATTTGATACCGTTAATAAAAAATTCTCTTACAAAAGCGTGAACTATACGGCATTCGTGGAGTTTGTCTTTCTTGTTATTGTTCGTACATTATAGGACGAAAGCAATTCGTTGCTATTGAAGAGGAGTAGTCTAAGATTTGCCCTATTGATGTTAGGACCCCTGCTGTTTCTAGTTAATATCAACGATTTTTAAAGGCGTTTGTCTTCTAGCTTTGCTCAGCATTTTGCTGGCGATAGTGTTATATCTTTTAGTTGTTTATCTTCTAAACGCTTGAAACTACTAATGACGCACGAAATTTCCAAAATCTTTGGTAGGCTCTTCGCCAACAGTTTATTTGTAAACGCTGCCAAGACCGATATTCTTTTATATCATCCTAAAAGAAGGGCTCGTATTGGGTAGACTTACTCTGAAGATCGAAAACAAGAAAATATATTTTTCTTCCAAAGTGAAGTACCTAGGCGTTGTACTCGACTCGAGACTCTCATGGAGATTTCACGTTTCCGAACTCTCTAAAAAACTAACGAGGGCAATCGGACTTCTCTCTAAAGTTTGTTATTACATTGATGATGTAACTATCAAATCATTAATTACAGTTTGCTTCACACCAACCTTACATACGGTTTTCTTACTTAGGGCATGTCCAGCAAAAATACCCTAAATAGGATTTCCATGCTACAAAAGCAAGCTATAAGAGTAATTACATTTTCCGATTCTTCCGCTCCTACATCAAACTTATACTCTCAACTGGAGAATATAAAACTGGAAGACGCAATTACATTAAATTTGGCCTTATTCATGCATGACTGGCATTGGAGGAGGCTTCTAATGACCTTTGACAACTTCTTGAACTTTCACACTTCCACAGGGAAGACGAGAGCAAGTGAATTGTTAAAACTATCAGTAGCAATAGCAAGAACTGAACTCTACGGCAGTAGAAATATAACATTTAAGGGTGCGGTGTTGTACAACCATCTGCATAACATTAACGTAAAAATCTCTAATTCAAAACCAAATTTCAGAAAGGAAATCAAAGTGTTATTGGCAGCTGCGAATGCGTAACTTCAAATATATACACTTATTTTATAACTTCTGATTCCTATCTACGATCTTGCATTTAGTTTGAGCGTACTCGGTAGTTTATTGAAATATTTGGTGATGGATTGAATATCTTCGGCAATAAATTTAGTAGTGATTTATATTTCAATCGAAGTATGATGTTACCTCAACTGGCAAGCCTTACAACGTCGCTGCATGTATCTTTTTTGGACGAATGTACTTATTTACTAATATTTTATATCCTTTACGCATCGTGCACTTCTATTGAGTGCCTAGTATAATTGATTTGATGATTAATTTGGTGATGGAATGACTAGTGCAATTATTTCATGTCATCTGTCTTTCGAAAGAAGTACCGTAAGATATTTCTTTAGTTTTGGGAATCGCGGTCTCACTTTGTACTTGCTTTGCATTCTTGTACACAACCGTTCGAACACGATCGGTTTGGTGCTGTACCAAACCCATCCTCCCTGCATAGCAGCATCCGCTACTATCAGCGTTGGCAAACGCCAATCTCAAAAGCCAGAATCTAGCTCATGATAGGGTGCTGAACCTTGATCTGAGTACAGGCTAAGAAGATGCCTTCCCTATAAAAAAAAAGAATGCGTAGCTCAAAATTGGATCCCGTCAAATTCTAGCGATACAATTACATTTATAGATAATTAACAGACGGGTAGAACATGAATGGTATGTGAATGTGATTATATAGATATTTTACTACGCATTTGTCGAACAAAAATTGGTGTTGTGCACATTGCTGTTGTTATGCACACCACGGCCATTTTGCATTTTGTTTTTTTTTTTCTGGATTGCGCCGCGATGCTAAGTTCTGATAAACGTAAACCTTAGTCAGCAGCTATCTAAGGGGGTTTTGGAGTATCACCTTCCAGATCATACAAAAACGGATCTTTTCTAGGTAAAGCTTTAAAACTCTAACTAAAGAAGGTAAAAATAACGAAAGAAAGTATTTCTTTTATATGTTTAGAATAGTTTCCTAAATTGTGCCCTTTTCGCCTTCTCTTCGCTTCGTAGAAGAACAGTGTAACGCGTATTTAAGTGACTTTTTTATCAACAGAGTTCTTCTCAATAGGGATAGATAGGACAGATGGTCTCATGTGATTAGGAGTTTGCACAGACCCTTGCGTGCGTTGCAACTGGTGGCGAGTACCTATCGAAGGATTTCTTGTCAGTAAATGACCCCATTATACACTTTTCTTCGATAGTCGGCCATGATCGAATTATGTTCTGCTGTTCTGCGAATTTTCGAACGCGTTTCAGAAAGCCAGACATGACAGCTCTTCACCTAAACGTTTTTTTTTTAATTGAAATGACAGTGAATAATGCAACACAACAAAAAAAAATAATTCAACAACGTAACACAAGGGGGAAGTTGGCGATTCAAATTGTGTATGAGTTGGTGCGTCCCGGTAATGGGCTAATATTTTCCTATTGGTGATCCCTTATCCCATATGAGAAACTTGCTGAATAATACCCATCTTAACCAGCGCAACTGGGCTGGAGTATCCAACTGTCTCATATCACCTATGTATCACAATGTTAAGTAAAAGGAGAGGGACCTTTCCGATTGTGAAGAGCCTCAACTTCTGTTGTTGTTGTTGTCAAACTTCAGCTGATCAAACTTTCGGTCATCCTTTGTCTCTGCGTTATTCAATACCTCTTTACCATTTCAATGTTTTCACCTACACTGCACCAATGTACAAAATATATACAATGGTTCAACACAGTTAGACTCCATCATTCAAAATTCTGTGGCTAATGTACACGTTAAGTCCAGCTTGACTAACAAATAAGCAAGTTAAACTGTCGAATATAAGAAAATGCGTTTCCCAGTGCTATGCAAGAATGCTCATTGTAGAAGAATACCGTCGTGTGTTTTCAGTGTCAAGTCAATATAGAAAAACATGGGTGGACGAAATGGAATCGCCGCAACTGAATCGGAAAGGTCGCTCAGCCAGATGGCAGGACCATAGCTCCTTGCCTCAGGTAGATCTTTTTGGCTAGGACAAATAGAAAATTCCTTTTAATTATGTCGCATAGACATTATATTTACATATTTAGATGGATGACATTTAGATAGATAAATAGGTAGATAGATAGATAGATAGATAGATAGATAGATAGATAGATAGATAGATAGATAGATAGATAGATAGATAGA
>QQSS02082647.1:0-17264 GCA_003687565.2 Craspedacusta sowerbii
GTATGTATGTATGTATGTATGTATGTATGTATGTATGTATGTATGTATGTATGTATGTATGTATGTATGTATGCACGCATATCATATGCACAGTTGAACCTAGTCTTGATAATCTAATAAAATTCAAAAGCTAATATGGCTTAGGTCTGGACTAACTACGCCTCGACACCAATAGAAAGATCGCCAATTCTACGCAGATAAATCGAAAAAGAAAAAAAGGGACAAATCAAAGCGAGTGTGAATTCTCTTGTTAGGTCAAATCGTCGCAGAGTTATTCGCCGATCAAGGCGAAACGGATTGCTTCGCATATGAAGAATTTTACTGAAGATGCATGGGCATAGCGTATGGTCGCTAAACTGAACAAACCACAATATCGCATCCGGACCTCGTCTATTTAACAATCGGATTTAAATTTTGCACAACATTGCATCATCTTTCATACGACCTTACAAGAGTTTTCGGCTTTCGGACGTTGAGCATACGATTATGGCGTCATAAAACAAGTCCACAACGAGCGTGCACCGCTACTTCAGAAAGCAATGCAATATAATTGCAGAACCTAACGGGCTTTAACGGCGCGCGACAACATGCAGGGATAAGCACAAAAAAAAAATATATATATATATATAAAAAAACTTTCTAAACAACAAAGAAAAAAATTCGGCCAGACGAATTTGGAATACGATATAACGCTGTCTTCCAAGAATGATCTTGGCAAGTGCAATGACCAAAGCAGGAGAGATAACGATTACACGCACGGTTTCGTATATATTGAGCCACTTTAGCATCATATAGTCCCTTGCTCAGACATGAACGCATCAATCAAAGCCGCAACTAAATTGGCACGGTTTAGTATCTTCATAGAGGAGTGGCCTTGGAATTCTCCCTTACTACCTTAAGACCACGATAAAGTCGCGACCTTACAAGAACGTACGTAACGCTTTCACGCCCACTCGGTGATCAAAGCTGTCTGTCTATTATGAGCTTAACGCGCGAACGCAAAAAACACCTAGAAGAGCGGTAAACAACAAAATAACGGACTCAAGAAATTCCGTAAGTGAACAAAAACAAACAAACAAAAAAAAAACAAGAATTCCATCTGATATCCGAGGATAGAGTCACAACCCGGAGTCTTCACTTGCGCGTCTTTGATGGGTTTCATATTTCCGCAAGAAAGCACACGATGCAGCTATGGTGCTCGCTCCAAATAAAAAACTCACTAACTGAAGCATCGTTCTGTTCCAGCGGGTAAACCAGCAGCAAGTTAATTGCCACCACTACCACCACCACCTCCGCCACCTTCTTGAGCAGGCTCTGCCTGGTAATTCAGCATCAAGATGAGGAAAACCGGAACAATGTACATCCAGTACTTGCCAAGAAATGATCTGTTGTCTTTCCCTTTACCGGCAGCTTCCTCAGCTTGCTGACGCTCCAATCGTTTAACGAAAGTCTGCGTGTCAGGCGCAACACCAGGTACCTTCAAAAAGCAATACAACTGGACTGGAAGGAACCAGCATGGCTTAAAAACGTACCAAGCATATTCCATAGGGATTGCGCGCGCGTGCACACACACACACACTAACTCAAATACATTAATATAATGAACCTCCCCTAAGATCAGCAATCAGCAAGCATTAAAGAACAAATCTTATTTATTTTGGGGCCGATCCAGCCATAAAGACTAAAAAGCCGTGAATTTATAAGGCTTATACTTTATATTGTGATAACTTGTCGCCCACACGCCCTTTCGAGATCCACAAGCAATAAGCAACTCAAAGGTAAAGAATTGTAGCCTACGATTATTAAACGAAAATTATCCACTAACAGCACATGCTTACAAGACCAACTGCAAATTCCTGCGATTCATTGACAGGGGGAGGAAAGGGGACTCGTAAATAAACTCGGGAAAAAAACAACAATTGGCAAGGTGCTTGCATGTGATTAAAGAGCAGCAACAGTGTGCACTGAATAAATTCTATACAAAGTTGACTCCGTAATGGTCAGGTGCAAACTATGCAACTTCCCAACTTCTTTCTGCCTAGGTCTTGATGCTGTGACACCACACAAAAGTTACTTCTTCTCGTTATAGATGCTTCTGAACTCAGTTTCTTGTTAAATTTTTGATATTTCTCCAGCGCAAGTTGTGTTTATGGTGTGATCGATGATCGTTGCAAAAGGGTTTAAACACGGACTGACTTAGTGTTTAAGCCTATTCCTTATAAATTCCCAGCGAGAGCTTCATTATGCAGTAAATAACAACAATAGTTTTTGCCGAAACATATCCCTTAAATCAAAACAAGTGGTTTTCCTTCTAAAGATTCTAACCCATACATAACGTTGGCTTAAATAGATTAACAGGATTTTCCAGTGTGCAATTATAGCCTACAATCCTACATTCACCAATTTTAGCAGGTATTAAAACTACTCCTTTTCCTTGGCACTACTGATTTTTAAAATTATGGGGTACCATGGCTGTCTATCGTTCAGGATTTTATCGATCTCAAAATTTCCGCCTCCTTCGCTATCCCTGTTCTATCCGTTGAATCATTTATAGGCCCTTCACAATAAAACTTCTATGTGCATGTCAAATGTCAATGTGGTAGATAACTGATGTGCTCAAGCAAGCTTACTCTGAAAAGGAGAAAAAACTAAAAGCCATGCTAAAAAACTGTTTAACTGTTAAATAAGATGACAGGCCATTTGTCTAAAGAACTGCACATGCCAATAAAGGAAAAAGAAGCAAAGAACTTCTTACTTGATGATGAACTATGACTGTGGAGTTAAAAGTGAGTGAAGATGCTTTGCTTGAGTCTTTGCTGCTCAGACAATCAGATTTTGGAGATACTATTGACAACCCAATAACATTGGCATCATGGTCTACAGAAATTGTAATAGTTTCTGCAAGATCAGACCCATACATATAACAGGCTTTTACAAATGTGGAAACATATTTTATTGGCTTGTCACTCTCCACAGTTTCCTCAGAAAAAGAACTTCGAAGCTTTGATGGCGCTCGTATCATATACAATCCATCTTCTTGTGCAAGCTCTCTAAGCTTGCTTATATCTTCTTGCTCAAGAGTAACCTCAGCTGAGAATGATGCTGAGCTACTTTTAGACATTTTAAACATGACAGTGCCTTTGCTAGAAAAAGGGCTCCTTGGACCAAAAGCATGCTCTATTGGAAGAGTATAACTTGACTGTGTTGCAAAAATTGTATCATCTATATCACTGGTCATGGATACTCGTTTGGCATAACTAAATGCAGCATTCCAGAAACAAAAGAAAACTAAAACATTGCATGGCCTTTTCATCTTTTGATGACTCATTTCCAAACACCTACAAATACAAAAAGCAGCATAAACCAGAAAGAGCATCGTATAGTTAACTACTTTTATTATTCCCCAAATTTATATTAGCCACAACCTCTGCATGAAATTTTGAATTGAAACAGAGCACAATTTAGTAAAAATCCATAAAAATAAAAATGATATTTATCATTTGGTTACCTTAAGGCATACTTAGATTGAAACATATTGATATGAAACTAAGTCCCTTTAAATGGGTTTCAATGCCCAGCCTACTGCAGTAGCCAAGTCTTAACCACAAGCAGAAGGCCATGAGACAATAAACAAGACCATAGGTGATTTTTGGACCCTGATGGAGACTGTGAGTAAAACACATGGTTCATCCTGGCAACAATGTGCAACCGATTGTCAAGAATATTAAAAGTTGATTATTAATTGTTAGCTGGATTGGAGAGCATGATCTACTACAAACAACTACTAACTCCACTGAGGCCAAACTATTGGTGATTTTAAAATTAGAATTAGTAAACTTTACTCTTACTCTTTAGGCAATCTCAAACAGGTTGTAGAGGTAATTCAAATTGTTCCTATTGATGCTGCAGTTTGATTATGATTTTTTTTGTGTTGATTTTCAGCTCCTGCATAATTTTCAAATAGCCTTTTATGGTGAACAAATAGACTTAAAGCCTCTAAAATACCATAACATGCAAACGCCCAGTGAAACCCAGGGTAACTGGCTTGACTCTAACTACATGCCTGCGAATCGAGATCAGTTTCACATTTCTGAAAGTTTTAGTGGTAGAGTTACCCATTATGCTAAAATCTAATTTAGATTCAATACTGCTGGGTGATTGCTTTTTAGTTAATCATTTTAACAAAAGCAAGAGCATGTGTACGTTTTTACTCGTTACGACTCTACAAGGCTGAAATCGGAAATCGAAGCCTTCTTGGTCTATCCAGATTTGAGGCAGTGCTGCACGTAGCTGACATGTAAACTCGGGTGTAGCTGGCTATTTACTCTCTCAATTCATACTAAATATTAAAAATAGGGATGGATCTACATGCTAACATGCAATATTTTGGAGAACCAAATAAACGTATAAGTTAGATTAAATATTGTTGGATGATTGCTTTACGTAATCCTTTCAACACAAGCAAAAGCAAGTGTACGTTTCTAAATCGTTACGACTCTACATGGCTGAAATTCGAGGCAGTAGCTGGCTCTTTATATATTTTTTTCTTTGACTACGTCGGCATTTAAGTTATGAGCATAAATAAAATTTACTTCGTCCACATAAACACCTGCTAAAGCTCTGATGGCTGCTATTAACTCACTGGAACCCTGTTTCGTTTGCCAAGACCGACCGTGGCCATTGTAAACGAAGGCCACAGACAAACACGGTCAGGTTGAAGCAGCATATTTTCAATCAACGGAATTTGGTTAGGGATGAATTGACTGGTAATAAATGACCCCATACCGTCCACCGAAAACCTAGAGCACCGCCTAAATATCGTATCCCTGGAATGTCAAGCAACCGATGCACCTAAAAATTTTAAGTATCTATGCCCTTTCAATATACATTAATTATCTGACTTAAATTTTGCATGAAGGGGAGTTTAAAATATCCAACACTATGATCTTGCACAGTTCTTTGCACAGAAAATTTATGATATGTCATTGAGTACGAAGGAGATAGGCATTCTCTTACAAGACATTCACGAAACGAGTTTCTAGTTTGACAGTCAGACGTGCTGTTGATCTTCAAATATGGTTTAAAAGTATGTAGCACGTTGAATTTTATACGAAAATGTGGAAAACCTTGTATATAGTATCTTGCATAAAGAAGAAATGTTTTTGTCTTTGTTGATCTGTTGAATGGTGTTTACGTTCCCCGTTAGCATCCAATTATAAAGTTAGCAGTCGAGTAGAAAGTTAGCCGAAAAGTGCCCTTTCTGTTCTCACTGGTTGAAGACGCTCAAGATTAGTTATTTGATTTGACTGAAAGAGACATTCAGCGACCCTCTGAAGAGTGTTTCCTATTCATTCATTCTACATAGGGGAAAGTTCTAACTTTTTTCCTGGACTGCAATTGATCTTCATGGCAGATCACACTAATCTCTTCTTCTCACTTGAAAAGATTAGAGCCATGTTTTCTACGATGAATACACAACTTCAGTCTAATTGACGGCAATCCAATCGCTCAAAAACAAGTGTGCTATACCAAACAGACAATAAGAAACAGATCGGCTAGCCTTGCTGTACTTTCGCTAAATAGGGTACATATAAAAAGAGCCTTCGGCGCCAAATTCTCGAGTATAATGTTATTAAAAAGTTTTTCATGAACGGAGCAAATCAAAGTGGTAAAAACAACATTGCTGGCAAGAAATGACCAAGGAATAAAACTCTCAGGCAATGACATGCATTTTAACTCTGAGGCAGTGAAATGCATTTACTTGGCTTTCGTACACCTGCTAGCTCTCTTACGGTAATATCGACTGGGCAAGCACCTATTAGAGTAAATAATAGAAATCCTACGGGCTCCAAAAGAGAGTTACGCTTATCGTATCATTTCGAGGTCTTTCAGAATCATCTTCGGTTAGAATCAACCCACGGCTACGTTTTTGTCAGAGTGACGCTTGATGTTACGACAATATTTGATTCTGATTTCTTTTGCAGGTGCAGAAGCGCTTCCAATCTCCGATGCAAGACGTTGATTCAAAAATCGATATCTGCCATTACGGCAGAGATACTCAAGGAACTGCCTTGTTTAGAACAGCAATCTCCTAGTGAGGAGTTTTTGCTGGAGGAGTTCCCTGAACGCAGTGGAGTTATGGCAAGCTTGACGAATGCCAAGCTAATGCCAAAGAAATACTAAATCTTGCCTACTACTGAGGAGTTATTGGAAGCCTTGTTCTTATTGTTCTTGGTAAGGTGTGGCACCAGCCTTTATCATAGCTAGTGCAAATAACTTGATTGATAAAAGCCAATCGCTCTTTGTTGCTTTGGTTATGTTCATAAACATGATTGCGGATTTTCTCCTTCTTGCATTTGCAAGCATAGTCTTGTCAATCGCGTGTTAAAGGTGTAGCTGTCACAATTAAGCTTTTTTCACAGTTTTTTGGGAGTGGTCTTGAGATAATGAGAAATTAGGATAATGGCTTCTATTTTTTGTTATGCTGTATGGTCATTTGTGAACCACCAGTTCTAGATTAACCCTCTTCAGTTAAATACATGACTAACATCATAAGTTTGCGACTGACGTAATGGTGGCACCTTGCTTCATTTATTTACCCTTCTTCGACGTGAAGAAGAACAAGTTCCTGCCTATGTCTCTACAGAAGCTTTCATTTTGATTACAGAAATTTTGGGCAAGTTTTTACCAGGCACGTTTGTACTGATGAGCAAGTGGAGGAATTTAAAAATGTGATGCAGCGGCTGCTGAAACTTAATTTGGACTAACTTCTAAAAATGCATGTGAGCTTGCTTATGCCTGCGCAAAAAGGAAATAATAATTGCATTGCTTAACGAAATTGCAAGTGCTTGCTGGTTTTCTGGTTTCATAACACGTTACCCCAAACTTTTAATTCGTGCTACTAGTCCTGCCAGAGTTACACATTTTAAATCAGCCAATTTTAATTTGAATGTTTAGTTTCGGAAAATCTTTATCGATTGGTCTAACCCAAAAAAGGATCGAATTGCACAGCATGGTGTAGATTATAACAGAAACAACACAAAAAAAAAACAGCAACAACAACAACAAATAAGGCAAGAATGATGTCATTAGTAAACAGTTTAATTTGAAATGTCGCTTAAAAAAGGTAGGGATAGATAAAATGAATTGCTGGCTGCAAGTTTCGATAAGATTTGGCATTAATAACGACTAGAATGGGAGAAATCTCCTTTTAAAATGACTTGTTCAAGTGAAGTCCTGCGGAGGTCTTGATGTAGTCGGGATCCAATTCCATGTAACTCGGTGCTGCGGCTACAACGTCTTTTGGTCCGCTATCTCTTATTCCGACAGTGACCGTGGCATACATATTGTCTTCAGTTCCGCACGACAAGCTTTCATAAACGTCGCCGTGTTGCAGGCTGGTCAAAAGAGCGTATTGCTTCTCCACGCCAAGCCCGTCGTTTAAACTAGACATCTCCACTGGTCTAGGTCTCCTTACCACGCCACATGTACATATAAACAAAATGAGCAAAATAAGGACTCCAGCACCGATCGACACTCCCACAATCGCATCCTTACTGAGTCTACCCACTGATGGTAACGTGCTCTTTGGGTAAACGGTAGAAACTAAAGTGCTGCTTTGTCTGCGTGGTTTGCTGATCGCTGGAGCTACAGTGGGCTCCTCGAATAGCAGGCTTCTCCATGGATACGTGCGAGCGCCTTTGAACGACAAGAGCAACTCGTCACCGCAAGAGAACTGAATCAGAAAGAGATGACCTTGCCACTGTTCGTCTGCCAAGCGGCGAACAGCGAGCGTCAATTGATTTCGTTCTTCTGAACTGACTAAGCCGAATCTGATGAAGCTGAAATTTCCAGTCACATCAATCCATACTCCACCACCCTCGTCATTGATATTCCAGACAAATATATTAGAAAACCGAGGCTTCTGTGGGGGTGAACTTGCAAAGCATGGCAGAAACGCGCTCACATCCAAGTTAGCAAAATCTATGCCAGCCTCAGTCGAGTTTATTCTAACCACGAATATTGCTCGTCTACAGGACGGACTTGATCCGTAAAAAACATTAAAGTGGGGTAAACACCGACACGAATTCGCAGAAGTCTCCTGACCACCTATCTTGGTACAGTTCGCAACATCCGTAATCTCCGGTGGCTTGTCCTCCAATATCCGAACTGTCATAGTACGACGTAAGGCTAACCCATGTCCAAGGAGCGCACATAGCAGAAAAAGTCGGCGCAAAGATGGAAAATTCATCGCAGAAAACATCGCCCTTGGCCAAGTATCCAAACGCTATCCATTGCCAACCTCTGGCAAGGCGCTCGTTGCGTACTTCGTAATGAAGTTGATCCTACTGCGACAACAGCGCAATTAAACTAATTGATCAATCAGTAACGCAATCCTGGCTGGGGTTTCATGCCCCTTGGTCATAGTCCAAAAAACTTTTCTTGACGTCACTGCCCATAAATGTTTGAAAAAAAAAAAAAAAATGGCTGACAGCGCACCAAGGAAACTGATAAATAAAAACCCTGTGAAAATTATCCTGATAGCATTGCAAAGCAGAGAGTCACAAAATATGAAAGAAAGAAGCCACGGAAAAGGACCCACCTAGGAACATGCATTTAAAGCCGCACTTCACCCTCACGCAAGAAGAAGGTGCGAAGGTGTGAGTGTGTGATGTGCGCGCGCGTGTATGTGTGTGTGTATGTGTGTGTGAGAGAGAGAGAGAGAGAGAGAGAGAGAGCAATTGAGAGGAAAATGTATGTTGCGCATAATTGTGAGGAGATTTTTTAGACTCCTACTTTGCTTGAATGCTATCAAAAGGCTGCTTCCAAAACTACCGAACACAATTGTGGAAAGGTTTTGCGTGACGAAAAAACAACGAATTCTTGCAAGCTTGATATTCTTCATTTGTGCCTGTATCATTTCAACAAAAAAAAAAAAACTTACCCCAAAAGTCCGAAAACTAGGCTGTCATACAGTTTTCTCTACGAAAGGATTTCAGTGCTATTTCTGGCTCCGGCGTGTCATGGAATGCCCATTATGGCAGACCAGGCGGAAGCGCCTGGGCCCAACTCGAGCTGGGTCAAGCAGGAGGAAGCGCCTGGAACCCACTCGAGCTGGGTCAACGAGGAGGAAGGGAGCAGGGAAACCCCTCAACAGAACTCCCTGCTCCGCCATTGGACAATGTGTAAATAACGACTTCCTCCTCGAACTATATATAAACTCTTGTAATAGTATTTAGTATAGGTAAGGTAAGGTTAAGGTAAAAACTAGTTGTAGCAGTTTTGAGTTCTCTCTCTGTTCCGAGTTTCTTTGCAGCGTCTTGGACAGTGCCGACAAAGCGAACCTCGACACGGCGACTCGTTGTCTTTTCTATGTATCTGCACTCTCATGCATAGCGAGTTAATTTAGAATATCAAGAATATTTCCGCGAAACTTATGTTGGCATCTGTTTAGCTATTCGTTGATGGATCCACTTCTGGCGGCACATATTATATATTTATATTTTATATTGAGCTACATATATATTGTATATTTATATTTAGAACATGGCAAGATACAGATTGCAAGTTGATGGGATTACGTTCGGCTAAAGAGAAAATTGACATTTGAAGCAAGAGAAATTTTAAAAAGTCACATACATGAAACAAGACGATGACATTCAAGAAATCCACGCATTTCTAACGGAGCTGTGCATTGAACAGCACGCTGCTAGACTTTCAAGCAAGTTTTATCACGTACAAGCTCTTCTAAATTGCTATTTATTACACGAAACACTTCCAAATAGTACGAAAGTTGCCAAT
Organism: Craspedacusta sowerbii; assembly: GCA_003687565.2. Lineage (NCBI taxonomy): Eukaryota > Metazoa > Cnidaria > Hydrozoa > Limnomedusae > Olindiidae > Craspedacusta > Craspedacusta sowerbii. Next base: position 9,802 of record QQSS02082647.1, read on the forward strand.
GCTAATGACACAAATCCTAAAAAACAGACGAAGTCTTACATCAGGTTCACCTATCTTCAGGCGAGCATTTAAAAGCAAGTAACTTAGACTTGGCTCGTTTAAATCAACTATCTTAATATTTCTGCAGAAGTAACCTAGGGTTATCTCTGTCCAAGCCGGCGAGAATTGCATGACGTAACCCTCTGCCGGCGCCATTAAAAATGCGGCGTTTCGCCAAATTGACGAAACCCGTAACAATTACTAATGCTGACCTGACCATACGCCGCTAAACAACCCATATAACCGCCAATTTTGAACTACGCCATGGAGTTTAAACGCCTGAACCCGGTAATAAATGGCGCAGGTATTCGGAAGGATTTTATAAGGATATAATGTCGTGCGCACGGAGTTTTGAGAAAGAAGAAGAAAGGTCTAGAGCGAACTTCAGGTAAGCGGTACCTGCTTCTTGAAACTTGGGCTCCTCTATAGAAACACGTACCGTTGATGACTACGTGTTTTAACTGGAAAACGCGGAATAGCTCCCAAGAGAATTTAGCATTCGCTCTGGAAAAGAACGAGCGAGCATCGGTCTAAGGGGGAATTCCCCGACGATTTGGGAAAGGAAAATATGTGACACGAATATCCCACCCGCAATATTGAAGACTACATAACGGTTAGTCCTCGCAAAGCAAACAGACGCTCCGAAAACTCAACAAGTACTTATCATCCTAAGTTATGAAACTGGTCCATGTGGTTTGAAGAAAACTCTCTTTCGAAACCGATATCAATTCAACAGCACATTGGCTTTCATACAGTAATATCTGACAATACCATGGGCTCCGTATTTCCGAAAGCCGAAGCGAGATGAAGACAACAGGTCACTTCATAAAATTAAAAAGAGTTCACAAACACAACCTAGCCATATTCTAAGCAACCAATACAACTCGCACTAAGTATCGATGACACTCTTAAATTTTTTTAGAAAAAAGGCTCAGCAGAATTTCTCTTTAAGTTTCTAGATCACTTCGCAAATCGATTCGTCGGATATTCATCAGGGTATTTCTTGACGTGCTCCATGCATTCGTCGTACTGACTCTTGATGCGAGGCGTCCAGTTCTTGTACACATCGGTAAACATGTCCCTGATTGCGGGCTTCAACCCTTCTTCAGCGGCTTTGAAGGCAGTCATGACTTGCTGGAGTGCTTCTTTTCTCCAATCGTCGTTCTCCCTGTCCGTCCACCAACCCTCAAGCTCCAAGTAACTTCTACAACCATACAAACGAGAGACAGTCAACGAGCTTAATAATCACTAACAATCGATGCAAAAGCGCTGCCTCCTTAACATATTCTAGCATACCACAGTGAAGCACTTAAAGCAATTTGTTTTCGCTTTCATTACAGCTCTAGTAAACTAAAGTTAGAAAATCAACAACCTCTAGACAAAAGTTCACGAGAAATATTAATAAGCTTTATACTGCGAACACAAATTTGCACTTTGAAAGACCAGACGACGTACAAAACTTCACGATTGGCAGCAACACGTGCCACTCGTGGCTTACGGCCCTTTAACGGCGGTAAGCGCTGACGAAAGACGCGCTTTAAAACGACATGCTCAAAAGAAAAGCACAGATCTCCCAACCTGAGTCTATTAATCGGCGAATCCACGTCCTTCCAGTACTTCACCTCTTTGGCTGACCGATACGCGGATGAATCATCGCTTGTGCTATGATGACCCACTCTAGTACATAAAGGGTTAAAAAAAAAGTCGCAAAACCAAACCAAAGAACTAACGCCCTATACAAAGAAAAGGTTAGCGCTCAATTAACTCAAGTAATGCTCTTCGCTACCTTTGCCTTGATATAAAGAGCATAAAAGCGAAAAGATCCCGGGGCCCCGACGACATAAAACATCTTTTCTAAAGGCATTCGGCACCTTAGTATTACAAGAGTTTCAACAGATCCTCAACAAACCGCCGCGGACAAGCGAATGTGCATCCGTATGGCGAAAAGCTACTATTGAATCAATCCTAAAACTAGGAGTGACGCCAGACCGACATACTACAGGCCGGTAAGCCTGAGATCACGCGTTCTTCTTAACCGGGCACACATATCAGCAGATCAAACTTACCACCTGGTAGAATCGAAGAGACGGCTCCACCACATCCAAGGTGGCTTGCAAAGAACTGCAATATTTGGTCGTGCAAAGACAAAATATTGAACATCGTCCATCCGACAGATGAAGGCTTCGGAGCAAACAAGAACCAACAAGATCAAAACTAGCACTGCCCGTATATTTGCTAGCTTACGAATGCGTCTGGATAGATAAACTATGACTCTCCGTGCGCTTACAGTGTGCACCTATTACAGCTATCAGCTCTACCATTTCCTCTCAGACCAGTGCCTTCACACGTCTGCAAAACACCATGAGTCGGACTGTCCGTACGACACAAAAAGGTCCCCAAGGCTAGGTGCTGCCGTCTCCACTGTTCCCATTTTATACAACGCAAAAAAACTTTTGCCTAAACTTTCACCATCCTAAAAACGCACGACGTCATGCGCATTGGGCAAGAATTATTCCCGAAAGAAATCAACCTAGTGGTTCAAGGGGGAGGGGAGGGAAGCTTTCCGGCGAAAACTAACTACGAGCACAAGCAAAGCTTCTTATAAACACCCTAAAACGATACTGATGCGCCTCGGGGTCCAAAGCTCCGTGTCAAAGGATTTCCCATTGCTTTCAATTTTGATTCGAGAGCGACATTGGTGAAACTCTTTCATTTGAGAGTACGCTACAAGACAAAATTAGCTTTGCGTACGCTTAAGGCACGGTTACCTACGGGAAACGACTTTTGCGCGGATGTCGGATGGACTACGTGACCGCACCTTGGAAGCTATGATTGCCGCAATCAAGCTTGGATCAAGCGATTGAAGTAAAACATTTATGCGTTTGATCTCAGATCAACATATCTCCAAACCAATAGAGAAAGCAAGAATGCACGTACGCAACCAGAGCTACCACAATCGCAAGAACCGGGCTTAGAGGCTATATTCCAATTAGCTGAAGGTCCTGAAACTACTATTATTATATATAAACTTTACCACCAAACACCGCATCCAAGAGTCAAACATGCCAGCACTCCATTACAACTATCTTAATGGTAAAACAACATCAACACTAAGTACGGGTCCACTCTTTATGGAAAACCCACCTTGGCACAACAAGTCTTCAGTAACTTCGAACCTCAATCGGCCAAACAAGCATGCGACAATGCTATGTAAACACACCACCTTCAAATGACAGGACACGTGAAGTCTACCAGCACCTCAGCTACATGAAGTAATATCAGTAATTTCACTTCCAAACACGTCCCCTATAACATTTTCTCAGCATCGCTTTCTCCAGCAAGTACTTTATTGCTTCGTCTGAGTCCGAGGACCTAAATTGACTGCCAAGCTGATCTCACCATCTCCATGAAAACGCGACACGCGTACACGGGGACAAGACATTTCCCTCACTAGACGAGCTTTCTGTCCGACCATGAACACAAATTTAAGGTTACAATCAGCGCACTAGTACCATCTGATAACTGACGAATCGGCATAAGAATTCGAGAGTAAACACACGTGTCGCGTGTTGCGGTGTCTTGCTTTTCACGACACCCGGCAGCTTTTAAGTTGCGCTCGATAGATCCAAACCTTTTCGTGAGATGCATCAGACTCACTCACACGGTACAGCGCAAGTCGTCCAGGGCGTGATTCATTTGACCAAACAAAAATAAGCAAAGGGAACACAAGCAAACCTCTCCCGACTGCTGTAATTCAACTCGCCGAAGAGAGTGGCAACTCGATGAAGGAATTTCCACAAAAGCCATATCCGTCATGAACTCGTTTGTTCACGATTTATTCGGACGCATTGCTGCTGAGGCTTCGCGTCTTTCTCACGAAAACAAACGAACTAACATCTCTTCTCGTGAAATTCAAACGGCGGTTCGACCTCTCCTACCCGGCGAGATAGCCAAGCATGCAGTGAGCGAGGGCACAAAAGCGGTGACCACGCTTACGAGCAGCAAGTAGTCACTAAGAATTTTACAGTACCTAGCCAAGCATGCAATTTTACAGTACCTGGCCAAGCATGCAGTGAGCGAGGGCACAAAAGCGGTGACCACGCTTACAAGCAGCAAGTAGTCACTCAGAATTTTACAGTACCTGTACGTCATTGCTTCGACCATGACAGGCCGCGATTCTTGGACGCAGATTTCACGGGCCTTCTTCGTAGCGTTGTGCACAGCAAGCACGTCGTTTCCGTCCACTCGGATAGCAGGCATGCCGTACGCCGGACCGCGACCAGCTGAACAAAAACAGAACGCGAACCCAAGCAGGTAAAACATCCATATAGCAATACTGTGGTCACGAGCGCTGTCAGCCAGGTTTCACTGCAAAACACTTTCTCTTAGCAAAATTGGCTCTTGGCAACTCGTCTTATACGTATGGAAAGCTGCACAATAGCGTCAAACTGTCTTGAAGCACGTACAAAGCACCGGAACCGCGGAGGGTGTCCAACTGAACAATCCTGAACATAAGAGCCAACTGCAGCGTTTTAAATCATATGGCATGCCTTCGGATACAATCTCGCTTAAACGTGCTACGCTATTTTATATTTTGACCTACCTTAATGGCCGTCTTAAGACTATAAGCTAAACTGAATAACATTTTGCGCAAATATTTTTTTCGGCAGAAGGGAGTAATTCGCGAGAAACACCTTCAAAGTAGCTCATGCTATAAAAATGAACCACAAATGCGACCAAGTGGGCGAAGTTCTCTACGGTCTCCTATGTATCCTTGAAATCCGCAACATAAGTCTTGACAACCAGCCCTGAAGTTAGACAACATTTCACGATGCGATTCCGTTTCCGTAGATAAAGTCGCAGCAAGGTGCATACGATGGCATTACCGGGTTATTAAGACGCAAACAGAGAAACCATGCTAGGAAAGGAATACCTATGCCATCTCCTCTGTACTGCTCAACAACCGGCGTAGAGATAGCATATCCGTTATTGCGGCTAGAAGAAGGTCATCAAGCGGAGCTCAAGAACCACGGCAACCGAGCCAATACATACAATATCTGCGTCGTACACCCTAAGTCTAGCATGACACCAAACATTAGGAAACAAATATTTACCTTAATTAACGTAGGCCATACAATAGATTGGCAATGTCAGCGCATGCGCTGCAACCTTAGCATGGCATTTGAATGCTGACTAAGACTAATCGAAACGCCAGAATGCGCGACAACGGGAGCAAAACTCCTACCAGAAGAATATAACTGGACAGTCGAGGGTGGCAGCGAAGTTGAATGCAGCGTGGGCGTCGCCTTCGCTAGCGGCGCCATCACCGAAGTAGCAAATCACACAGTTATTCGTCTTCTTGTGCTTCAGAGCGTAAGCGGAGCCAGCGGCTAAATCAGGAACAACATAAACGACAACTTTCCTCTCGATAGAATTAAACGGGTTACCCTACCGCTACAGAATTCCCGCGGAAATTATTATTCGAGCAAGCCTGCGCAATAAAACGTTGTACATTTTGCTCAGTACCACATTAAATAGAATTTAAAGAAAACCCTGAAAATCAAAAGGTAAGACGGGCTAGCATACTTGAAAGCAGGCTTTTCATATGAAAGTATGCAGAGAATAGGTTCAGTCGAAAACGCAACCTCTTGAAACATTGCACGCAGCACTCTCAGACGAAAAGATGTCATAGAATGTCTCGTTACCTTGGGGCATTTGCGTGGCCAATGTTGAAGATATGGTCACGAAGTTGTGCACCTTCGAGCCGTAGTGAACAGGCATTTGTCTACCGCGCCCCAGATCGTAGTCATTTCCATAACACTGGTTCATGAACGACTGCAATGGGTATCCTCTCCACATAAGCACTCCTGCACGATAAAAAATAAATAAATAAACAAATAAATATAGCATAAGAACCATTAACAGAGACGTAAGCACTTGGATCATGAGCTCAGGCCATTACGAAGTTCGGAAATCCACATCACGATACACGAAACTTTTCAGGCAGACCTGGCATGTACGACATTTCCACACACGGCACACACCGATACATTACTAGAGTCACAGTAGCTACAAAGAACAAATTAGAGAAGAGCTTTATCACAAAACGCAACCATCTTGGAGTTGGGCTAAACCGCCAAACTTTTTCTGTGCTTGTACCAATAGGTAAACACACGCTAAAGAAATTTGTCTTTCTGTGACGGTGACCGTTTACAGATGGGAGTCATAAAGTGCACTAACCAACTGTAGCGGAACAATGCGCTGTGGCTTTTGCATAGTTTCAAAAAGCTGTTCTCTAACTTCCTACTGAACAAAACCTGTTCGGCAAGTAGCACCGGACCAAAAGTGATGACAAATCTCAAGCTCGTTTCGACAGTTTAAAATTCCTTGAGCAGATCCCCTAGCTAAACCACTCAGGGTACATAGCTATCCGGAAACAGTTGATATGAAGTAATAATAGAAGTGCCGGAACTGTCAGAAAGCTACCAAGACCAGTGGCATAACCCAAATTAATCAAAATTTCTTAGCATCTACAAAAGTGATTATCAAAGGAAAAACGCACGGCAATACCTAATTAGAACAAAAACTCATTTGCACGCATTCGCTTGGCATTTTTACAACGTGCTTTTGTTGCAAGTCTTGATTCTTAAGCAATACTTGTGCTAGAGAGTAATAGTCGGAACCAAACCACGTTTGACACGGATTTATCAACGGAAGGAATGAAATAAACGAACGGCTCTAACGACAAGACCTACTTTCTTCTATTAATTGAGAACGGATGTTATCTTTCACCAACTTCAGTACCAAAGCAGAATTTCAAGCTCAAAATAATTTTCGAAATATAAAAAACTTGTTAGGTCTACAATTAATTAAACCCGCAAAGAACAAACTGGTCTAGGGATAATTGCGATGCGGTAATGAAGCAGGCTCCTAAACATACAAGATCATTTTGTAGTTTCGGCTGCCATTTCTCTCAGCACCAGTAGGGATCCGACTAAATTTACATTGAAAAACAGTTGGCAATCACGCCTCAGCTATACCGGTTATCAAAGTGGAAGTTCTGTACGAAACAAGAAAAGCACCAACGCATAAAACTGCATGATTAATTCAGACACGCGCAGTGGCACAGCCGACAAAAGAGAACACATCTAAAGAAATAGGCCACACAGTTTTTCTGACGTAGAATAAACACGCCGAGACTTTTTTCATTCCATACATGTTTCAACAAATCCTTTGTCAATTTTAATCAACATAAAAAGTTAATCATAGTAAATTTAATAATAGTAAATTTTAATCAAGCCTAACTCCTGCGTTGACCCTCGTGTGGCAAAAGCAACATTTTTGGGATTTCTATCAAGAGCTGAAAAGTTGTGTAGCCACCAGTTCATTCAAGATGAAGTTGACTTCCTGCTAGATAATTTTAC
>QQSS02082758.1:0-17263 GCA_003687565.2 Craspedacusta sowerbii
GATTGATTGATTGATTGATTGATTGATTGATTGATTGATTGATTGATTGATTGATTGATTGATTGATTGATTGTGTGGAGAGCGCTATCATATCTTCAAACAAGCACTGTTGACGTAAACTTCACTCTCGTGGATTGACACGGCTATGTGAAACATTGCGTTGTGAGCGATATGACCGTCAGTAATAGGTGTCAGCGCTTTAATAGCCTATTAATTTAGGCACTGGATTTCCACTGCAGTGGACGAATGTGGACGTGTTGTATGACTAAAAGCTCCGTCAAAACTCGCACAAATGAAAAAACGGAGGACCAGATATCAGAGTCATGAGAACAGATGCAAGGAATACGAGGTTATATTTGCCTCCAAGGATCATTCTCAACAGGTTCAAGCGTTGATCGACTCTGGGGGATAGATGGCCGAAGACTGAACCAACTGTAGTGATGATATTTTTACGTATTATTTGCTAGTTAAGGTGTAGAAAATTTCCTTGATACCTGCTAATGGCGGATGCAGTGTTAGTTTCAACTCAGTGCTTAGAGTAGCCAACTGCTTGTCTAAAAGAAAAAAAAAAAAAAAGAAAAAAAAAACGAAGCAAAGAAAAACAGGAGACGCAAGGGTTCTGGATGTTGCCAAATTTTACAGTTATGTAAATATGTTTCTGATATATTTTTTAGTTAGCAAGTCATAATGTCGTGCAGTTCTCACTAGTTGACTCAGTTCTCGTGGTCTAGAGATAAGTGCTCTGCTTTTCACTCCGGCGACCCGGGTTCGGTTCCTATGCACGTCACCGATGAGCTCCACATAAGGCAAAACGCTTCTGCCGATAGGGGAATGGAGTAACTGGTGGATTCTTAAGTTGGACGATTTCAAATTATTCTGCTTATGTTTTCGCCACAGCATCGACTAGAGTTAACATCGTATATCTACTAGAGTTAAGTGCAAGCGATTGACCGTAATTCGAAAATTGAAAATTACCATGACACAATCGATTGGAAGTTACTTCTACTCAGTCAGACTAACAACCGACATACCTGTTGCCAACTATACAATCTTTGAATTCTTTGGGCTTTTATTTGCCCATAAAACCAAAAATCACCTTAGTTCATTTGTACTGAATTTATTTTCTGATCCTAAACGCAAACACAACTCTCGTTGTGTGAAAAATTGGAAGCTCTTTATCATTAAGCCTAAAGCATTACATTTTTGGGATTTGCAGCATGCTTTTTAATTTTAAGAACGGCTTTAATACAATTCCGAAAGTATTAGCAATATTTTTACTTCTTTGAAACGCTTCAAATATATCAATTGTATGAGTTTTTGACAGGTTCATGCACTTTTGCGGTCGCTGCAGAAAATAACACTGCTGATGCTGTTGTTGTTGTTGTTGTTGATGTTGTTGTTGTTATTGTTGCCAGTACTGGAGAAAACGCTTCCATGAGTACTATGACGACACTTATATTCTTTATGAGAATTTCTTCTCAAGGCAAGTACGTGGCTAATCAAACGCCCATTCGCGTCGACCTAAGTTGACACGATACTAATGAGTAATTGAGATCCTACGAACAAACTTTCCTTTACTATTACGATCATTACTTAACACCCGATACGAAAATGAAACCCGTCTTAAAATGGCAATCACGATTGGCAAACCATTCACCAAGCAGAGTTTGTTTACTACGTTAAAACGGTTGGATAAATTTACCAATGAGCAAGCAGGGCGCTGCACTCTTTGCTGCATGTTGACGCTGGAGAAGCTCTAAATCTTTGCAGTAGCATGGAGAGCCACTTTACAATATGGCTGAGTACAAATCTTTAGATCCTGGCTGACCTGTCAGCCCGAAACGCAGTCAGTAACCAGAAGGAAGGACATTGCGTAAGCATCTGAAGGGATTGCACAGCGTATGTCTGTCTCACTGGCTGACTTAGCTGTAGCTACTCACATGCTATTTGTACCAATAATATGTATTATATTGATTTGCATTTTCTATGAGGCCATGCTTTGCAGTTAAACATCAAATTCTAGATATACCTTTCCATGTTTTTTGCCTTGCTCTGTCTTAGTTTCTATCCAAAAATAAAAATGATATGGCTTCTAAATAGGAATATTGCTATTGTGAGACATGGACAGTCAACCAGGGTCATCCTTAATAGTCACCATTATTTAATTAAGTTGCGGATGAACTATCCGTTATTTGTTTTTTTCCGTCAGTTGAGCATGTAAATACCACACTAAAAAGAGCTATAATAAAAGGAAATAGTTTTCTACGCGACTTCTAAAATATTAGACTATTTAATACTGGATAGTAACTGACTATTCTTGACTGAATATTTTTCAAAATAATTATTTTGCGCTTTGGCCACGGACATTCTGCTTCTAAAATATTAGACCATTTCTTATTGAATACTACTGAAGATATTTTTTGAATATTTATTAAAATTAATACTTAAAGCTTTCTTCTAATATACATAATGTATCTTTCTCATCTTAGGATCATGTGGCTCGAAGGGCTCTGTCTGATTATCCTGTTTCAAAGTCTACCAAAAGTTTGCCTTGGTTACCTAGGTAAGAGAATAGATACTCTTTGTCTTCAGGCATCAAGATCATGCCTGAAGAAGTAAACAAAAGTCATATTAAATGTTGCTACCTTTTTCTCGAACAATTGTTCCCTTCCTTGGTCCTTATACCTTAAGACCATGTTTTACGGGCCTGCACATGATAAAGAAAATTTGATGCATGCATTAACTGCAAGTGCAGAAAAGGGGTTTACTATTATGTCTCAAATAACATCATTGTGCATCAAAGCCTTAAGCTGTCGATTTGTTTTTACGGTTTATTAAAACAGATGCATACTAAGTGCCTGATATTCTAACGAGAAGGCAGTCGTCTGATTTCTAGTTGATGTGTTAGCTGAATGTCTATCTGATGTGTCAACTTTGCTCTTGAAAGGACTTATTTGACACGGAATGAAGATAAAACGGGAGGACAAATGCGGCGAATATTTTGAATTCCCCAAGATAGGATAATTGTTTCCCTCACTTGGTGGAGAACTTACAAAACCTAAACAGTAGATGGCACATACAAGCCTTGTTTACGTAATATTTGCATAAAGGGGCTTGTATTCGTTTAGAAAGACTGTTTTTAGAATCCTTGTAAGGGAAGTCTGTCACTAATGAGTGGCATAGCACAAAGAAATTCATGAATAGGATGCCGTTTCTAACGAGCGAATATTGCATAACCGTTACGGTAATTCTATTTCTCGAATTATACCTCCTTGCACTGCACATCAAGACTTTGTAACAACGCTATATTGCTGTTCAGCTATTTAATCATTAGCGGCTTATTATCATGTACTTTGCCACAATTTAGACAACGAATATTACTTTAACGACGACGACCTCATCTCAAGTCAAGAAGAAAAGAGAAGAATGCCATTTATTCCGCTACGTGCACCAAGTCTCTTACGACGCTCTGAAGCGCCTTCTCCATTTATTTCCTCTGTCCAAACTCTTCCCCCTGGCCAAGATTATGCAAATTATGATTCCTTGGTAAATTCGCCTATGGAGACCTTGGAAACCCCTAAAAGAATTGGTGATACAGATGTCGCTTTTTCTTTAAAGTCACAAGCGCATGCGCCAGTGCAAGACCAAAGCGCTGCGGAAAAACTTGTTGGGGATGTTAATCGGTATGGGTTATGGGAATATACGACAGACAACACAGACGTTGGTCGTGAAATCAAGCAATTACTGAAAAGTAGCAAGTCTTCAGTGAGAGGCAATAGCCATGGAGAATCTCTGGAAAAGCAGGCCTACGCAATGAACGAGAAAATAAATAGTTATCTTGAAGTTGACAATGTTTCGCCTACTGTGGATCCCATGGAAACACCCGAGGGCTTTGATGAGAAGGTAGCGAGTGTAGCATCGTCGTCGGTAAACAAATTTCCCTCATCAAACGGACAGAGCGTGGATTTTATTACCATACCAAACTCGATGAGTATTGAAGACGAGCTTGGAAATCATCTTGCAACAATTAAGGAAAAGCGGCATCAAGCCACTCAACGAGATCGGCAGAAGCATCTACCTTTGCTTGCACTAGAATCCTCATTGACAAAACATGAGACTGAAAGAGCCGAAGCCAAAAAACATCCCTCCAACTTCAATAAACAGTCAGAAAGTCTAGCAATTAGACTGCTGAAAGCCTTAAGGCATAACAAAAAGTTCAGGGAGCAGGTTAAATTTCTTCTGGACACTGAAGAGAATGAAGAATCCATGCAAGATAAACCGCATGCAATATCTTCGCTTGTTCGTGGAGGTCAATCAACACAAACACGCGATGATGACATAGTTGCGCTTAAGTCGCCCCACAGTGAATATACTGGCGATATACTAAATAGCTTTGATGACCTGCCCTTAGCCATGATCAAGAACGTGGATAGCAAACTAGCGGTGAGAGTGGAGGATGCTAAGCTGATGTCCATTTTGGATAAACTGATTCGCAACAACGTTGCCAAGAGCACAAAGAAGGTTAGCGAAGCCCGAACCCAACTTCACACTTTAAAAAATTCCCTGAAGAATGTTGAAAAGGAGCTGCTTCAAATGGAAAGCGAGGCTCAGCGAAGTGAAGAAGAAGTGGAACACGATCAGGCTAGATATGGACAAAAACAGACGATGGCAAATAGTTCAACAGATACAGCAAGCCTTCTAGACACTGACCAACCACTTGGAAAACAAAAAGACACCACGATGAAGGGATATTTTGATCAGAAACCAGCTCTGTTAAAGAGCATTGATGATTCCCATAAACCTCGTTTCTGGCTTCAGGCTCTGGCTGCCGTGTTGAAAAAGCGAGAACATGCTCATCTAAGTCACGTCTAGTCTTTAGAAAATGAGAGCTAAAAAGGAATCGAGAGACCTTTCTTTCAAGCATCAGCCAAGCTATCAAAAAAAGGTCACAATTCTTTCGGAAGAGACACATAAAAGACTTGGCAGAGCGGAAGGTTTAAGGGAAGTAACAAACAGTCATATCGTTTTGGGACGTGAGCATATAAGTAAGCTGTGCAAAAGATTCGACGAGAAGATAAGCAGGTATTTAGACCGCGTAGGTAGCATCGTTAAATGTCTTCGTCAAACGACTTTGCATTGCAACAAGAACGATGTGAAGCAGATGTTCTGCAGAAGCTAGAAGATGCAGAAATCGAAAAGCAGAAGAAAACAATGAAAAGAAAAGAAAAAGGGCAAGGGAGCTTTATGAATCCTGTTCCAGCAGGTCATTTGCTAAGCAAGAAAGCTACCGAGTTAGCCAGCACGAAAGACCGCGGGGCAAAGAAACAGATTTGGCAGGCCCACTTGAAGAAGAGCCAAGAGAGCGCAGGGTAGAGAGTTCGTTCCAAAGATGCATCCTAGTCGAAGTCTGCCAAGACTTATTACAACAACAACAATAATAACGACAACAACAACACAACAATAACAACATCAACACGAATTTATTCTCAATAAGTGCTTTTAATAACGCAGTGCATCCCAACACGTCCAGATAAAACATTAAAATAAAGAAAATAGTCTGCTACAACTAGTCTCTAAGTTCAGCTGGTGGAATGGAAACTACAAGTACTGATTTGTATCATATAGCAGCAAGGCTGAGAATGTACAAGTTACAAAGTTTACCTGTAACAGCGCGCGTATTTTGAAACGCAGTGATGAAGATAATTGGTTGACGCACTTGAATTTCAACTGGTCGTCTGGATTGCAAGATGTAGTAAATTATTTAAACAAAATTTAGTCGGACGAAAAGTAAAGACGAAAGAGACCTCACGCAGACAAATACAAAGCATCTTCTGAGGTGGGATGGTGAATTAAGGAATTAGGCAAGTGAGGATAAGCGTGTTCAGATAAAGCAAAGTTGAAACCCTTGCTTTACCAAGTATATAAGCGAAGTCAACTATCGAGATGCAAAGTTCTCAAATCCGGTGAATTCCAATAACGGTATTGCAAGTACAAAGGCCATCTCAAGCTCTCGTCATGCAGGTCACCAGCCAAAAACGTCGGTTTGCAACGTCTCCAACGCTTGGGCATTCTCCTGTAAAGGGAGGTACACAAGGGCATTCCAATACATTCCTTCATACAGACGTTCATTGCACAGAAATAACATGCAAATGCCCAGATTTGCCGTTCAGAATTTTTGACACGTGTAAAGAGGAAGCCTTGAAATCAGTAGATCCTGCTGTTGCAACTGCGAGCTCTACTACGATGCATCCACTCGGTGCCTAAGAGTAGCAAAATAAGGATACATAGATCCAAAAGTATTCTAAATCTCCAGTGCAAGCATCTACGAGTTGCAAATCTATGCATGTCCAACAGGTAGGCTTAAAGCAAGACCTAAACTGATTCGCTCACATCCACAGCTCAAGAAGGAAATTGAGAAACCATCAGATTTATAGCACGGGAAATCATCCCCGACACAGAACTTACAGATAGCATGCTATCCAACGACTCTTAACGTATCAAAGAACAGCCTAGTATTTTGACTGGAAGAGAAATTAAACAGATGCACCGCTTAATACTACAGTCGGTGGAAGCAATATGAAAAGTAGACACAGTTTATGACAGAATGCAGTCATGAATCTGTTGAAGCAAGGGGAGCATGTTCTGACAAAAGAGATGAAAGCCTTCGGGCACTTGCATGACTATAATCCACGGTCTATGGAAAGGAGGTGGACGTGACGTTGCAGACGAAATCGGTTGGCGATAGATGCCTTCAGCCCCAGTTGGTAGATGTAACGGTGGCTAGGAAATGGCTTTCACCGTAGCCCAGAAAACAGAACACCAATATGATTTGTTACAGGCTTAAAAGGCTCGCGTTTTTGCCAGACATTGCAATCCGAGTTTTCCTTCTAATGGATCGTAAAATCATCGCAGGAAGTGAAGCCTCTCTTTTCATGAACTCTTCGCTATCGAAGCTAACAAGTGTCACTTGTTCAAAGCATTGAAAAGAGACATAGCAATTGAAGAGTTGCTTACAGCCCTTGCTTACATCAAAAGCAAGATTCGAGAGCTTGGGCTCTCAGTTACCATATAGGAATTTTGAGAGACAGTTGTTAGACACTTACCTCTCAACAAGACCGAAACCGAGGCGCTGGTCCCAGAAAGCATTAAGACGAATTCTGATTCAACGTGTCTTCCCACTAATAAGGTAACTATTATGTTCTACAGCAATTGGATTTGATGAGAGTTAGATAACTAGTATTAAAATTATATTTTTATCTGCAGCTTTTTTTATACGTGGCATTTCCTAAAGAAATTTTTAACGACTACTGAAGTCTTCTCTGAGCTAAAAAGCAAAATCTATTCTGATATTAATAGTTTTTTTCTAGTTTAATGAAGCTTTTTTGGGCAAGCAATATTCTTAGATTAAAGAAATAAATGAAAGTGAATGGGTGAGTGGGTGGAAAGTGAATGGGTGAATAAGTGAAAGTGAATCTTGCTAGGAATGTGCCGAGATGAATATGTTGCAGCAATTACGTGTTTCACAGAGCTCAATAAAGCAAAATGGTTTCCAGTTTCAAGATCAAAGCAATGACATTACCCCCCCCCCTCTAAAAAAGAAAACTTGAACCACAAAAACAACAAATGTGGTTGTCGATTATACATGGAAATGTGGCGTACGAAACTATTGCATTGTCTTCTAACCTATTAGTTATTTACTTTTGCTAGCCATAGCCTTTCAACTTAAAGTAGGCTCCTGCGGTAATTTAAAGGATAGCTCCAACTCCTCCAGTCACGGAGTAAGAAGTGGAACAACTGAGTGTATAAACAATTGAACTTACTGCTTTCAGAATTCAGTTGTCTTGGTTTAAAGAACCCACTTACTTAAACGGATGGTCCACAAAAGGTCGAAACACTCTTATTGTTCCAGGCCAGTTCTTTAATCAGTACTTAATAGAAAAATATCGATGAAACTCGCATGAGAATATCTAAGCAACAGATGTGCCAAACTGCTGAGGCAAGAATGATAGCAATATTCGAACTTCCGCGTTCCACGCGTAATACTGTCAATTAAGCCTGCAGCTTTGCCGACCGAGGTGGACAAAGTTCAAATGCGATCGTTGCCTTCAATCGCAGCTGGAACATACCGAAGGTATCGGAGTAAGATCGAAGCAACACTTTCAAAAGGGATAAAACTTGCACGAAAGCAAAACATACAGAAGATGTCCGGATTTGGAAGGCTGTAAGCAAAGACATCTCACGTCACTAGGTTATACCGTATACAAAAACGGCCCCCTACGAACAATTATGTTCTTTGGTTTTCTGCCTTGATCTCGAAGCTATTTGAACAGACACAAATACTTAAGCTTGATGAGATAACAGAACTGAGCAGATAACTTTCCATGTACGACTGGAATGATAGTCTATTGCCATACTCCCTAAACTCACTTACGTCTGTAAGAACAGTCGCCAAGAATACCAGAAATAGCGGAGTTACAAAACTTAACATGTCAAAGACCTACACTGTTAAGTACGGTGATAGATCCTTGAAGTTTGTTGGTTCTAACATCCCCAACAGCCTGATTGACTATGTCATAGAACTTAGTATCGTTAAACCGCAATTCTAAAGACAGCTACATGCCCTCCTCGCTGCAAAATGCTAGGGTTAAACATTGCTACAACACGTTCGCATATTAACTACTAGTTACATCATCAAACTGCTAGACCCATGCTTGTTGAAAACGTTAGCTATATTAGTAAGATTTTGTATTTAAGTTGCGATGTTACAGTAGTTCGAAAACCTGATAAAGCTTTAGGGGGCTCTTTTACCGAAAGTAGCTCTGCTAAGAAGAGCCCTCCTTTCCAATTAGCCATTCAAAGGGATTATCTGTCAGAAGTTAACTTCTATCTTGCTATTTGCGAGAAATAAAAATTTTTGTTGTTGATCTTGTTGTTGTTGTCGTTGCTGCTAGACACCTGCCTTTTTCATTAAAATATTTATTCTATTGCTGAATTTTTCAGAAAATTTGGGTGATGGCGCATTTCCTGATCGTCTAATAATTTTCAGACTTCATGGATGGCCCGTATGTACGCGTGCAAACCAGTTTTCCGATTAAGATGAGAGCTTTCGTGTAAGGATTACTAAGAAAGATGTGGGGATGAAGGGAGGCCCTCGCATGATCCCTCAATCGGTACATATATTTCCGTTACAGAAAAAAAAACATGGCAAAACACAAGCTTTTACTACTCAAGTGTGCTATTCAAATCAAATCAAGGAAAAAAGATGTGCAAGACAACTACTGCTAAAGAAATACCTACCTAAAGATGAACTGAAGATGTTACGTCTTTCATACAACAAGGCTTTAACCATTATTTAAGAGATTTTGGCAAGCAAGAACGAAAAGCCTTATTGACTTAAAACCTTATGAATATTGCTTAAATTTATTTTGAATACAATATTACTAACTCCACCATTTAAACATCTAAACTGCGACCCTTCATTCTAACTTTGAACCAGAAAAGCACATTGGGCTGCTCTTACTTAAATGTAATTTCCATTACCAACTCTTCAATAATCATTGGCTTGCTCGATAGTTTGCTCCCAAGTAAGTCGTGGACAATTAGTCTATGTCATTATAACAGTATGATATTCTCTAAAATCTATTATATATAATATCATATTCAATTTAATTTTTAATTCTTACATGCAGGAAATACTCTGCTCCAAATGTTCCAAGGCATATTTTTCGCAAATGCGGCTCCTGAATTGGTTGATCTTTTTCAAGATAAGATCGCGTCTACAGAAACGAGATTTTCTTACGAACAGGAGAAAACGAACCACAAGTGGCGATGCGGAGTTTGCGCTCGGTTTGCCCTCTACTAGGAATGCCATCAGTGCTATTGCTAACCGGGCTTATGTCGTCATGACTGGTTAAATAGTATTCTTAAATAAATTAACAATATTGCATGGAACGTAAGGCGGACAAATACAAGAACTTGTTGCAAGAGCTCGAAGCAGACTGCGCACAGGTTTCCTTCGTAAATTTGTGTATGGGTACTCTAGGAATCGCGGGGAATAAATCAGAAAACCTTGAGAGTCTTCTGCATGAATTCGGCGCATCGGAGAGAGAAGAAAAGTTTCTGAGAAAGAAGATAACTGAAATATGCATTCGTGCAACAGATTACATATTCTGTCGATGAGGAAAAACATGGGACGATAAACTTGAGTATTTACCATACTAACTACTTGTAAGTCAAGATGCCATGCCTTAGCAGAGATTGGTATCAACGGATCATCGAGTGTATAAACTATAACATGTACACTTTAGAAGAAAGAAAAAAAGATACTGAAGTTTGAAAAGAAAAATATTATTATTAATATTATTATTATTGTTATTATATGCTCATATGCTCATATATACATATGCTCATAGCTTATGAAACCGGATATATCTTTTCTTGAGTAATGACTTCTTAACTTTGGTTATAATTACATAAAACATGATGTTAGATTAATGCCTGGAAAGGGCTGAAGTGACTCGGTTTTGCCGCGCGCAAAAGAGATCCTTTATTGCTTCGCGAACAAATCTGCTTCGATAATAGTAAACGAAAGGGTTCAATAGCGAGTTTGAAAGTGCGATATACTCCACCATCGGCTTGATGTACGTTCTTGGGAATAGCGAGCGCTCCTTGGTGGCTATGGCGAAGACAAAGTAGATTGCGAACGGCATGTAGGCAAGTAGGAACGCCACCATTATAGACATGGCCGATTTCATGGCCTTTGCGTCCCTTCTGATTGCTTGTGCCTCAGCAGAGTTGTGCTGCCCAATCCACTTTCTTGTGCGATAAGCTATGAATGTGACGTGACCCTGTAATACGCCAATGGCTACAGCAAGAATAACAACCGCTGTCACAATAGTGAGTCTGTAGATAACCCAGAATCGAGTTCCTTTAAGCCATATATTGATGACAACGCCTATCATAAAAGTGAGAACACTAGGCACAATGAGTCCCAGGAGAAGTTTTTGAAATGTCACACTGCGCTCGTATAAGTATGGGTTGACAACCGCAATGTATCGCTCCATTGTAACGATGAATATTGTGAGTATGGTGGTCCAAGCGAACCCATAGACGGTAGTTCGCAGATTCAATAGCACAGCACAGTCTTTCTTTCCACCCAACTGAAGAACACCCAAATATATCTGCAATGGCCACGCTACTAAGCCTTGCATTAAATCTGTTGTTGACAGCACTGCCAGCAATTTAAATGCTGTCGTCATTCGCCCTCGACGGTTCACCATGGCAACTAAGAACAGTAAGTTTCCAAAGAACGTCGCAACTGCTGCAAAGCAGTACAAAGCTATCGTGACCACAGTAAAATGTGCCGATTCGAATGTTTTTGTCAGTTCTCGTTCGAAACAATTAACAAACGAGGTATTAACTCGCTGCTGCAAACTCCCATTCATTGTCCAGGCGGTTTGAGATGAGGTTTGTAATTATACAATAACTTTGACGGCGAGAGCTTGTTCTTCAATGTAAAAGGAATATGCTACACAGAAGACGATGACCATGCCTTGCAGTCATAACATTACATGCACATTCATTGAGAGTATAGCAGAACTTTATAGGTATCGCGCTCCAATATTCAGCTGGGCAGTCCGACGCATTATCCTTGAAGCGCGTCATTAGTGCGAAGTAATTAATGCCTAATCGCCACATCATGGAGCCGGAGTGAGAATTTTCTTAACACGGTCTTCAAATTCATGGAAAGTTCCAGTCTGTTCAAGAACTTAATTCAATTATCATATCAAGTAACTAGCATCGTTATTTATAATTGCTTAGCCGAATCGCTCTTTCTGGACATTTCACGCACAGCAAGTGTCGAACGTGAAGAGATCTAAAGGAGTAAAGAGATATTTTGAAGTCTAACGCGCCCACTGAATGTTTTATTGGTTACCTTCCTTTGTGAACCTTCCATCTGCTGATAAGTCAATACCATATAACGCCAGCGAGAGCTGGACCAAATTTAATTTCTATGCGTATACATCATGCCAGAATGTAAAAGTTGAGGTTTTTTGGTATTTCACAGAGCTTTCTGCGGAGGGAGCCAGGTGCTTTGGCGGAGGGACTTCCTTACATATGAATTCATAAGGAGCGACGTGGTTTCCACGCGGCGTGGGCAGAAGGGATTTACCAGGCATCTGCTCGTAAGCGCTGACATTAGTGAATGAAAACCGAATATCTAGAGAGCCAAAGCTAAATACGCCTCACTCTTAATCAGAAAAAAAATTGTTTGTGCATTCGAGGGTCCCATTCCTGTTTGCAACTGCATTTTTCTCGCCCACTGCTAAGCAAGTTGTAGTTTGAGGTAAAATTTTATTGTGACGAGCTCTTTCAGAACACATGTAGTGTAGGCAGAGAGATCCGGTTTTATGAAAAATTTTGAGACAAATGTAGCTAAAATGCTTTGCCAGCGTACGCATGTCAGATGTTTGGGGATAAGAGTCAGCAGAGAAGCATCTCTAAGAAGGTTTAGTTCACGTAAAATTCCACTGACTTTCCCTGTTTAAACAGCCCAATTTACAAAATAAAAAAAAAATATTTAGCTTTCCATATTTATCATAAAAGCAGCCATTGAAAATACTACTTTCAAACTTCCTGCCAAGTCAAATACATGCATATATGCATATATATATATATATATATATATATATATATATATATATATATATATATATATGAGAGAGAGAGAGAGAGAGAGACAGAGAGAGAGAGATTCATGACATTCCAAGGTCATGCCAGAGAGAGAGACAAGATGGATCGCTGTCATACCAGAGAGTCATGAAGTACAATGGTCATACCAGAGAGTCATTAAGGGTGTTGGATATACCAAAAAGTACGGACAAATAACTCTGAACAACATCACTTTTACTCACGATCGCAGGATTGCCTGCGTCACTGACGACTCAAGAAGGTGTAAAAGAACCAAAAAGCCACAAGGAGACTTCTCACTGGTTACTAGCGTCACAAAGTACGTGGAAAGATGAACAAGGACGTACCTTGCTGGGAAATATAGCCACGCCCGCCGCAACGAACGCAGTGGCCCCACCGGCTTCAACGTCTGACAGCTGAAAGTACACAAAGAAAAACCTTTAAAGCTCTACAATTGCAAGCCCACAACGTTCGGACATCGCTAACTCTTGACGCTAATAGTCACGATTCCGTTGAAGGAGTAGCACCTAATCTTCTTGATCCAAGCAAATCAGTACAGTACATTCACGCGCACGACACAACAACGCGATAGGGCGATGTAACCATGGCAATATATACTCTTCCTAAACATGTTCTGACTAGTTAAAGCGCATAAAAAATAGAAAGGAATCCTGTGGCAATAGCGTAGAAATAAGAAACGCACGTAGAACAAGATGGTGGCTATCCGGTTGCCAATGCCCAGGTCAGAGAACTTGTCTTCGTCCTCACGAGCATGATCGAAGTGCGGATCGTAGTGACCACCGATCCCGTAATTCGCCACTTGTAGCTGCTCTACATGGAAGAGAGTAAAGAATCGGAAATTGGCAGTTCCTAAAAAATCTGTGTAATCTGCTAACACGAACGGGAAAAAAAATTAATTGCTCAGTTGCCTAACCTATTTGAATCCCTCGACAAAAAAAAACAGGAATCAATTTACGGAAAAGATCTCTCGGCTGTGTTTGCCTCTGGAATACGCGAAACATAATTATGAAAAGCAAGCAACTATTAAATGCTGATTGCATCATCACCACCATCATTATCACCATCATCAGCATTCATCTTCATCATCATCATCACCACCACCACCATCACCACCACCACCACCACCACCATACACGTAACAATCATGATACCCGAGTCAGATATAGCCCACCATTTACCCCCCCCCCACCCTTCTTTTTAATAGCTTGTCACATGTTTATAAGTCAAATACCACCCATGGTAAACAATGCGTGTATTAGCATTCAATTAATAAGTACCTTGCATAATACCAATGCCCATGTTTTGACACAGAATGCATTGTTGCGAGATTGAAGATTCAAGATTCAAGAATATATAAATATAGACGGGAAGGAGGACACTTCATAGCAGTTCTAATTCTGAATCGAAGAGCCCCCAATGCAGTCTAAGTCGATCAACCTTGCGTCAGAATCCCTAAACAAGTCATTCATAAGATATCTAACTTCGGGAAAGGCTAAAATATAGTTCTCTGAGAGTGTTCGCAGGAACGAATTTGCGTAGAGCGACTATTGATACTTGCTCCTAAACAAGACATTCATAAGATATCTAACTTCGGAAAAGGCCAAAATATAGTTCTCTGAGAGCGCAATTTGCGACTACTGATAATTACAAATCTCAGGTACTTTAATGAACAATTTGTTGAATTTAATCAGCGCGTTGACATCGGTGAAAAGCATACTCATAATCAGCGCTTGGAATGCCTTGTTACGTTAAAGTGCAAGTTCCGACATGCATGTCCTAGTGTGTACGTAAAGATATGACATGATAAGACATGCAACGTCATGGGCCGATACTATACGAAACTATAAAATCATTCACTGATTTTAAAGCAAAGACAAGCACAAGCCATGGTTGCCAGGTCCATTAGCATGTTTGCGTTCGTGGTCATGTGAGTGTTTTCGTGTGTGCATTTGTGTGTATTCGTGTGTGTGTGGTGTGTGTGGTGTGCACGTTTGTGTGTTGGTGTTCGGGTTTTGCGTTAGTGTGTGCGTGTTAGGGCGTGCGTGTACGATTCTACACTGTGTCGCCTCCCAGGCAGATGGGTTCAATCTTTCATGTTTCGTTGGGCACAATTAAATATGAAGGGCCACGGCCAGATGAAGGCAAAGCCAACTGTCTGAAAATGTAAGCCCAATTTGTCACAAGATCCAATACAAAGTATATACAAGGCATCTCATGCGCGAGAAGCAAAAAGGCGGAAAATCCTGTCATAATGCATGCAAGGCGGGATGGAAATAGAAAATCACCTGATGCACAAATTTACGTTACTAGCAAAACAGCAAACTGCTTCGTACCAGCCGAGTCCATGTCCAGGTTGGTAATGGCCTGCGCCCGACGTGACAGCGCGTAAACAAACTTGTACTCTCGGCGATCTAGCCAGGCGCTCTTGCTAACTCTGTAGTCGGCATGCCTCAGTTGTCCGGTAACAGGGTCCTGAATGGTTGCCCGGCGCAGCTGCAGACGAAAGAACATCGGTATTAATTACGACTTGATCCGGCAAAAGAGTCCCGGTTTAGGCTAAGGCATATGACAAAAAATTAGAACATACTCAAATAGGATACCAAATTAAAATTTTATGCAAATCAACTGCTACTAAAAACCAAAACCTGTATGGCTCTTGAGTTTCTTGATCAACACCTCCCAGCGTTAGCGAGTAAACGGAAGCAAGCGCTAATCTAGCACCTCGTCAAATCCAAATGCTTTGCCTTCCGCGGCCGCCATTGTAGCTGACAATCCACAAGAGCAACGCCAACGACGACAATCTTACTTTAGGTTGTGCGATCTCCTTAATGAGCTTGATTTCTTCTTCCCTTACGACATCTCGCAAAAGGAATACTTCAGGTTTGGCCCACACACGCTCAACCTTTGCAGGTTTTAAGTAGAGCAGAGGATGCTTCCTCTCTATCCAGCACTTCATCCGCTTGACTTCCCACAAACTCTGCACGAGATTGAACGAGCATACCTTCGGGTTGCCTTACGGTTGTGACACAGCTGAGATAACAGCACGCGACACGCCTAGCGATTTGTGAAAAGCAGGAGACATTGTTAAGGCAAATCGCGCTTAAGAGCTACGATTCCATTGACGGCCAACACTTCCAATAACGATGTCATAATAACGAACATGCTCCCAACGACCACGGCATCAAAGGCTGCATGAATGATGAATTTTTTGTCGATGATGAAAACACGCCAAAGACGATTAAGAAGCGGAACTCGACGACAAAAAGGCGACAACGACCATCCGTTCGGAGAAGAAGAAAAAACCCACGATGATGATGATAGCAAGGTCGGAGAGGCAGGAAAATGACAATAAACAATCATCATTATCAACAGATGGTAAGCGGCGCCCATCCATCAACTCGCACCATACCTGCGGTCGTATTTCTCCGCGACACAAGGACTCATAGTTCATAAATTCCGATATTCTTTTCTGTTCTCTTGAGTTCGGTTTTTTTTCGTTGTCGGTGTATTCAGGAAGCTCGCTGTCTGCCAGGCCTTGATCTCCCCTCTTGCTCGACTGCTGCGAACGCAGAACACCGCGGTAATAATGAAGATTATCCTGAATGCGCTTCTCGCCTGGCACTGAAATTCCACAGAAACCAGAATGTTTTCGTTATAGTCAAAACCTTTTTTTAAGGCCAAATCTAATTCGCAGCAAGGCGTGCTAGAGCTCGTCCACAACGCACTGAGGGGCCAAACTGCAGGGCATTTTGCATTTACATTTTACATTCTACCTTTTACAAAGATTTCTCGTCAGAAGAATTGGAGATTGTCAAACAACAACTGGTTCGTCAGGTGGGCAAAGCAAAAACGTCTTACTAAGTTGCTTAGTGCATAAAAATCTCACCAAACTAGCTTGAGCTACCAGCAGACACGTCGAGGCATGCTTCGCGTTGAAAAACCTCATCCAAGTAGCTGGAGCAACGAAGTCGATAGGACCTGCACTACGTCGCCAGCGACGTGACAGGCAGATGTTGCCGGCCGCGATTTAAATTTCCAATAAACATACTTACCAATTTCAGCCAGCTTCTGCGTGAGGGTAAAGGCCTTCGTTAAATTCCCCGTCTAAAGACATGAAAGCTGATGACCACACCAACAATCCATCAAATCCTAAAATAAACATGTAAGACCCACCCGACAAGTAGGGCAGCAAGTAAATCTGCATGTCTGAGATCACCATGGCGACATGGCCGCCAATTGGTTGTCGAGTCCGGCCGAGCTAACTTTAGCAACTAAGTTTAAAGTCGTACTTGGCTCGGATAGTCAAGCGACGAAACAAATTGCCACGGCGCGGACTTAAACCCACAAACTTCCAGATTCCGGGCTCGCGTCATTAACCACTGCACCACCCGTCCGTCTGAGATCAAACAGCAACATAAAGCACATTGCAAATTTCATACAAGCAACAAACCAAATAGGCTTAAATGAATACATACACATACATACATACATACATACATACATACATACATACATACATACATACATACACATACATACATACATACATACA
>QQSS02082869.1:0-17263 GCA_003687565.2 Craspedacusta sowerbii
TTGGCTATTGCGAACTCAGATATCGAACGGAACGCTTTTCTTATTTAATTTTTCTCGGTTTAGTTAGCTCTTGTATTCATGAGCTAGATTATGTTTTTCATTTTGATTGGTTAATTTTTTTCATTACCGAGCAAAAATAAATGTGAAAGAACGAAAGAAAGAAAGGAGTTGATTGAAGGATTGGCCGTGTTTCGATTGGACTCGTTGCGCTACGATACACCGTGTACGTTCATGGTGCCGCCGAATTTCGAAAACTGAGCCATGCGCACCTAAGATTGTGATTCCGTAAATTCCAAACCAACGTTCATCGACTTATTTGTCGGAAATGAAGTCGAAAGAAGCTTGATTTGTGTATTAATCCTTTTTTCGATTAAAATTTAACGGTTTTCCATGCAAGAGTTACGTTATCTTTAATTTCATAACGTGCTATAGAAAGTGCATTAAAAATATGCCTGTGCCAGGCAGCAAAATGATTAGACAATACTCAACCGCATCGTTAATTGATTGGAGTTCGTCGACTATGCATTCGCATCTCAACAATTCGACGTGGAGCTTGTGCAGCAATGCTTCCATTGCAACACAGCATTCTAAGGAAGACACTGCTAAAGGTATTTTTATGCTTTGATCATGATTATTCTAGACGTTTCTCCATCACATGTTGTGTGCAACGATTGGATGAATAGGTGGAGCATTTAAAGATGTAGAGTAGCTAATTAAGCAAAAGTGAAAACGAGAAAGGAAAGTCTTCCTTGTTACAGTCGATGACTTTCTTTTTCCTGCCCATTGATCTATGTGAGCAGCTACCCATGAAAAACAATTGCTAATTAAAATTTTCCTTCTCCTGAAAATAAGAAGCGCTGAGTCTTAGATGCCAAATGATCACGAATTGTTAGAAATATTTAGTTTTTGAGATGTATGAAGTTTACAAAAATTGAGGCATAAAAATGAATTCCACGTTGTTTTTTTATTGATTTCTGTAAATGTTAGGTAATTGAAATGCTTGACAGGTAATTTAATTGAGACCATTGCAGATATAATGATAATTGTAGATATAACGACAATTGATAAGGTTGAAATCCTTATCATTCAGTATTCATGGACATGGGCATTTAACTATCTGCAAGGATGATCCATCCACGAAAGTTCATTTTCATTAGGTAGTTAGTATAATTAGTGTTGTGCACTGGTTTCTTTTGTGTACAAGCAGTTGCAGTCTATGCAAGGGCTGAATTAGTTCAGCAGGAGAGAACTTGAAATGGTTTCTTGTTTTGTGTGGCAATCACCCATTTGGGAAAAAGGATTCAGCATGCATCTTACTGTATTGACAGTGATCATAAAAGAAAACTCATTCATAGAGCTTGACTAAACTAAGCATTCTAACAAATCAATAAAATAATACTCATTTAAAAAAATAAAGGAAATGATTCTCTGTAAACTTTCAGTTAAATGATCTGTCATGCTCAAAAAATATTAATGCAGATTAAAGACCAGTGATGTAACTAGTTAGTTAGGCATATACTAAGAATACAACAAGTGATTTAATTACAAATTTAGCATTAGCTAAACAATCAGCTCATGGTTGGGAGGATATGCTAGCTCTATGGAAATTTTCAGGTTTCTAGTCAAGTATTTGTACAAGTTTACCTAGTGTTTACATAGGTATTTGTTGTTACTCCCAAGAACTCAGATATTTTGCTCTCTGACCTGTGTTAATTACACTTTGCTATTACTAATGTACATGTATTTGTTTATAACAATGAATTGATCTCCATTTTTGTTGCTTGTAGAATATGTCTTTTGCGTGACAAGAGAGTCCATGCTGAGAAACATGGAGCTTATGGAGGCGATACAGGTTAGCACATGTATTTTTTTGGACCCACTGTGCACCAACGGCTGCATAGGTTCTGATTAGGAATTGTTGTTGTGTGGCCTGGGAGAAGAACAATGTGTCCTGCTTTGAATATTTATGATGGCAATTCAAAGTCAAAATATCTAATGATGAGAATACATATTAATAATGTTACTTATGTTGATGCAAATAACTTATGTATGAAATTATTCTGTCAAGTAATTTTAAATGGTAATTTTTCTGTCAAGTAACTGTGTAGGTAATTGTGAAGGTAATCAAGTAACTGTCAGGTAATTATTCTGTGAAGTTATTTTATATGGTAATTTTTCTGTAGGTTGAACTAGTCACCTGGCTAAGGGTGGAGAACTTAGTAAATTACTGTCAAATAGCTGCCACTTTGACCCCTGAATAAAGGTTGATTGCAATGGTAGCATTACTTTGTTGGAAATGTTTTTAAATCATCAGATTTTTTGCAGTCTGAGGTGTTTGCACTCTTTGCCTAACTAAGTCTTTTGTATGTTCTCACTTTTGGTTGTCTTGGAGTTTAAGACAGTGTGATGGTCTATAATATAATACTGAGGTCTGCGGTCCTAAAAGATAATACTGAGAATATCACAGTTACAAAGCCACCCAACATTCACTATCAACTGTCTAATTGTATTTGGGCCAAACTTTTAAGTCCATGAGTTTGAGTAAGGCAAGATGTAAAAAGTTCAATTCTGTATCATGGATGTGTTTGGGTCTTTGTGTTTCGTGTGTTTAAGTTTGTATGTGTATGTGTGTGTGCATGCATGATATGATGTTTAATTTAAAAAAATGCTATCATATGTAATGATATCGCACTGCGTATGGTGAGGTTGATTTTTTATTTGCAGCACTACAACCCTGAGTATATCCTTGCAGAAACTGAGGATCAGTTGACTTTACTTGCGCGAGATAGGAGGAGATATTATTTTATATGTGACACATTTAAAGGAGACCTTTTCATGCTACTGAGAAGAAGCGCATGTCGGATATGTGCCCCTCCCTTGCTAATCAGCAGATATAGGAAACGACGCTCCATTCCTCAGACAAGCAGGCCGTTGTTCAATGGATCTATGTTTGGTGTTGTGCTGTGCTTTTCTGGCTACCAAAAAGAGGAGGCTACACAACTCTGCGAGCTTGTACATTACATGGGTGGCAGTGTTCGAAAGGATTTCAGTGGCACGGTCATGTACCTTGTCTCCAAAGTCGCTCAGGGCTGTGGATCCAAGTACAAGGTAAGAATTATGTTTCCTCAACCTTGCCAACCGCAACTGCTCAGAAATTTGTGTTTATATTAATGAAATCTTAGTTAAAAGTGCAGGGCACGGCTGTTTGTTGGGGATTCATTTTGATGTGGATTAATTTAGCTAAAAATCATACTTTATTCATCGTAAATTTTCCCTTGCTTTGTTTTCTATAATTTATTTTATTTGCAGACTGCTGTTAATCTGGCAAAAAAAATTATGCTAGATAAGTGGATTTACGATGCCTGGGAGAAACGATGTGACTTGTGAGTGTGTTTCCTAAGCTAAGTTGGGTTTTGCTGATCTTGTGTTACTAGAAGTAAACAGCTTGAGCAGGGTTCAATTTTGTTAGGCATCGTTTGAAAAGTTACTCAAATCTTTTTTTTTTTTCGTCTGTTTTTTTAGATCTTTCAAAGCCACGTCAGATGACTTTGTGAGACACCTGATTTATTTGCTTGTTAATTTTCTTTGTGACGTTGGACTGTCATGCTATATCATGTCTTGTCTTATGTAGCTCTTAGTCATAAATTATTTCCAGGACTTTTTTGAGCACAATAGAACGTATTCAACAACCGTGCCCTTTGCTTTTATAGGTCAAGCAGTATATGATGAAGCCTTTTCATGGTCTCTGCTTGAGCTTTGCAGGTTTCCCTAATTCTGAGAAGAGCCATATGGAAGAACTGACTGTGCATAATGGTCAGTAGGTGGACGTCTTAGCATAATGTGTAGCCACCTCGCATTGTTGCTGGCACATGCTTCTTGCATTTCGTCGGCTTTCAAACCTCACAATTATTCTTGCGTGGCTCTTAGTTTTTCTTGTTATCTTTTGTCATATTTTTTTGTCTTAGTATTCTTGGGCTCTGGCCTTACGCATTGGAAAATGCTTTTTTTATGGTTATCCAGCAAAAAATTGATGTCTTAGCAAATATTTACCTCATTTTTGGTTTTATGCATAGACGCGTTATCTGTTCCTAGTAAGTTTGAAGCCTTGCAGTATCTGAAAAACTGCGATCGGTCTTAATCTGTCGAATGTGTCTTACTTGGCTTGTCTCGATATAGGTGGAAGCCATGTCAGCGCAGGACAAGCCTCATGCACCCACCTTGTTGTTGAGGAAAGTGCGGACTTAAGCCTTCCTTCCGACGAAGCTGTAAAAAATTGTCATATTGTGAAGCAAGAGGTATTGTCGTCCTAGCTGGTGTGGGTGTTGTTTTTTCTTCGCATTTCTTATAATAAATGAGCTGCATTCATGTAACTCGCACTGCTCGCATTTTAAATGCAAGTATTACGATAATGAGTTTTGATGCTCTTAATATCTTTGATACAAGGTTTCGTTTCTTGACTTGAGCCGAGTACTAAGTAACACATTTTTTGCCCTTTGCCCATAGTTTCCTGCCTTTGCAAGCTGATTTTTTTTTCTGGCTTACCTATTGGTTGTAAAGTTTAGTGACCTGGTAGTTTCCTTGTTGTCTTTCTCGTACCATTAAGTGGTTGTGAAGCCAGCTGTTCTTACGTTGGTTTCTCGAAGGTATATGATTCACTTAATGTGCCAACTTGCAATGGCATGGCGCAACTGCGCAAGAAACATGCTACCGTCTGCAAGCAAGGAGAACGAAAATCAAGAAAGTCTAAACGTGTGTTGTTTTAGTGGCTACCAGTTATATCTGATTGGGATTTTTTAAATGCGTATTTGTATTTTTCGTCAGTTCAAACATTCCTGTATGTTTTAAGAGAAGATTCGATAACTTACTTTCTTTTTAGTGGTTTTGGGCTAGCATTCAGTTAGATGCGTGCGCAGATGAAACGCTCTACTACTTCACAGACGTAAGGTCTTCCTACTTGTGCGTATGTAAGAAAGCAGCTGTCGTGGTCGCGCTTGTTTTTAGCCTTTGAAATATTGCAATCAACGTTGAGTGCCTTCCTTCCTTACTGGCTAACCAAGGTTTTCATGATGCACAGCGAACAGGCCTACTCCCAAGTGTGCGCTTGAGCCGAGGCTACGAAACAATGCCTCATTTTTTCACTGTTTTCTTTTTCTTTTTCTTTAGCTGTTTAACTTTTTTTTTCAGTTGCTTGTTACTTGTTTTCTTACGTCAAGGTTGCATAATTGACGTAATTATTCTGTCTTTGCTGCATGTGATATGTTATAGTGGAACTTATAAGTTAGTTTGTTAAATATAGGCGAGTGATTTTAGCATGAGTTTCCTCATCAAACAGTCCGTATTGTACTTCATCATTTTTCAAGAAAGGTTCGTCGATTTTTCTTAGAAATTGTAGTAACTTTCTTTGTCTGGTTTTGGGTTTTTGTAAAGCCGCGGATTTATATAGCTATGTTTCTCGTATGTTGTCCTACATTTGACAGGACTTGTGTCTTGTTGGATTTACAGGAGACAACTGGAACTCCACTTGGAACTGGCTGCACATCAAGTTTGAAAAAGAAAAGGAAGTTGAATTACCTTGCAGATATTAGTGACATTCTGTCACCTGATTATAACCGTAGTAAGAGACGCAGTCATGAGCAGCGCTTGTCAACAGTTTCATCTGCTTCGTTTGATTCGTCTATGGGATCGCCCTTCTCTATATCGAAGGATGGAGAAACACCTGACCGGTTTCGCGTTGACAAAGAGAAGAAGCCTTTATCGAAGCGTCACCAAGTTTGTTGTGAGTTGCTGCAGACCGAAAGGAATTATGTAGATGTGCTGAAGACTTTAATAAAGGTTTGTTTTCTTTTTTGCTCCTTATTCAGGTTTGTGTGTTCTTTCTTAAGTTGCCTTTAAGCTAGCACAATTGGCTACTTCTTGTTGATATAGGTTGACTTCTTGTTGACTTTTTTGACTTTGTGTTGATTTAACTTTACTTCGTGCGGTGTAGACTACCTTTTGCTGTCATGTTTCGCCCATGATTGTGCGTAATCGTGGCCAGTATTTTATATTGCTTGCCTCTAACCATATTGTGGTTAATTGGTGATTAATGATATAGCAAAGACGTCTTCTCTTTGAATTCGTCAGGTGTGCAAGTTTACCATGAACAGGTGCTTTGCTTTTCCTGCTTTGATTACAGTAACCGCCCGATAGCCCACGAGGAGGCATCATAAAAGCAGCAATTTTCAGTTTGGTTTACGGCAGTTTCGCCCCTTAGATTTCTGTGTTCCGTTTCATGCATTATGATTCTAGAAGGTTTTCTTTGGCTGTGTATTGGGTCGGCATCGCACGCGAATGTATTTTCCCTTTGTAACTTAAACATTTTAGCTATTAAATTTCCAAAAACTATGTATCTTTCAATGAAATACTACAGAGATTTAAGTATAGTTTCAGCATCGCTATTTTCACACTAGTAGAATATGTAGTTTTTGGTTTGGTTATTCCTCAGAATGTTTGCGATCTTTTTCTGTTTGTCTCCTATTGCGGCAGCGCCTTCCTTAACGACTGGCAAGATGTTTTAATAGTTCTCCGCTGTTTTGGCTGCATCCGGGAAGTCAGCACTCAATTTCGCTAATAGAAATCGTCTTCGTCTGCGTGGACAGAAGTTGAACTGGCCAGTTTTCAACCTCGCCTTTAAAAAAATCGTGTCCATCTCTCAAAGGCTGAAAATGTACCATGAGAAGTAATTCCTGTTAGCAACTTAGAATTTCGTAAAGCCAGTATCAGGGCAAGCATGTGGACCAGCCATTCCATCACTAGCCTTCACTGCTAGAGGCTCCTCTGCTTTTCAGGCTTTGAAGCCATGTGGTTAAAAAAAGCAGGGGAACCATTTCAGAAAGTAAGTACCACAGATGTAGCTGCAGTGTTTCTACAGCACGTTCCGAAATAGTGGAACTGACTTGTCTGTGCTACAGGATGCTGTTATAAAGGAGAGATCTTGCCATGCTTATCAACCTCCCATATACCACCATGTGCTAGGTATCAAACATACAAGGTCGAGTTACTGCTGGGGCATAATATGCAGACACTTTGCTGGCATCGCCTCTTGATCCTTCAATAGTGGCTTTGGTGAATGCAGACTGTAGGTCACCGGAAATATACATTCTGGTTGCCAAGGACATAGAGATTTCAGAATGTTATAAGGTATATAAGCTGCTGTTCCACTGTGAGTGGTTTGAAGTGGATGCATGGCTAGTTTTCTTTCAGAAATGTTAGAAAATTTGTTTAGTTCACTGGTATCAATGCTTGCTGCTGTTGCGAGAGAGCTGAACTGTTCAAACAGCAGACTTTGTAGCAGTAGCAGTGGTCTGCCCTTAGTAGTCTTTCTTCGTGCTTTTGCAATCATACTTTCTTGCGTTTCAACTGTGATGCCAATCTTTTGTCAGGAATGACGCTGCCAGAGCTGTTTTCGGGGACTTTAAAATTTTTTACATCCCCAAAATTCTTCAATTCCTTTTTCGGGATCTTTCGCCCACATTGAAAATGTCAAGCTAACTTTTTTTTTTATGCTGCTTCCAAGTGTTGACAACGAGAGAAGGGTGTTCAAGAAGTTTCAATCTTCTAAGTCAGTGGAGCGATTTTTTTTTTTTTGCAGGTTTATTTCTCTGTTATCATTTGAATGTTGGTTTTTATGAAAGAAAGGAATGATCTGGTTCAGCAGAAGTTTTGCATTATTCGAATCCCTTGCAGACAATCCAGCTTGTTCATGGAACATTAGCATCGCAAAACTTGCTCATTTGTTGGTAGACGGCAACCGGTTATTTGTGCTTTTCTTGCGAGTCTTTTAGGATGTAGACTTCACTACACAGCATCCTATTTTATTGCTGTATTTTAGAAGCTTTAACATTATACCATTGGCTTTTCGTTTTTAAAAACATGCACATGTTCTAACAGTAGCACAATTACTTGGGTTATCTGCGATTCTCCCGCCGTCAAAAATGTTGACGAACAGTTGAGTTTCATGAAATCGATACAAGTTTAAAATTGCGAACTTTAAAGAAAACTGGAATATGGAACACGACCTACTAGATATTAAGTGACTTAGGTGAAAAGTGAGCTAACGTTTGACTTTAATATATAAAGAATAAGTACAAATGATTGCATTTTTGCAACAACAGCATAATAATGCAGCCGAAAGCCTAACTCTATGCTTCGTGCTGACATATTTGTTATTGTCATGTTTCCTAATATTTCATGCATTTATAGTTTAACACTAAAAGAACAGGTTTGCTGCTGGGCGATTATGAACTCAACTCATGACGTAGTTTAATGCACACTAGCACCCAGTGCTTTTGCTTTGAGCTTCTTGCCTTCAGAGGCTGACTTTGAAAGTTTAATTTTAAAATTGCAAATCACTTTCAGGTTTTCAAGGTGCCCATAGAGGATTCCGTGAACCAAAGAGGTGGAGCTCTGTTGGTTGCAGAAGAAGTGAAAACTATATTTGGTCCTTTACCTGACATCTTGGATATTCACGAGACCCTTCAGGTACATCTCCGTGATTTGGTTTTGTGGAAAAGTTGTACAACTTTAATATATATTGTTCCCGTCAATGATTAATGCAAAGCGTGTCGTGAGCTTTCGACATCCTTTCTGCTATGATATTTCGCCCTGCCGAAGATATTGATGTTTATGATGATTATAACAGGTTAAAATGCTGGTCATATGATGTTGCGTCTGGATTGAGTCCTGTATGTTCCAGTGTTTTTTTACTGAAACTGGTTGTTTAAGCGCTTTGGCATTATCCTTTCTCCAGAGCGAGCTGGAAACCCTCTTAGAGACTTGGCATGAAGAACAGCTGGTGGGGAAGGTCCTTGCTGATAAGGTGACGCCTTAACAAATATTTTTACATTCATGTATGCTCTTCTGCTAGTTGCGTATTCCTGTCCCTGTGTAGATTTTTTTTTTATGTAGACCTCGATAACCTTGATTTGTACTTCCTAGCCTTGGCTAGTGTCTACATTCTATTGCAGGCCGAGGCAATCATACGAGCGTATCCGCAATTTGTGAACTACTTCGAAATGATCAAAGAGACGATTAGCAAATGCGATAAGGAGAAGCCCCGCTTTCATGCATTCTTAAAGGTATATATTGTGATTTTTTTTTTCACGTTGACGTGTTGGCGTCACCCTTAAATGTGTCATCGCAACGTTTTATGCATCATGGCTTTCTGAAAGAAAACTGGTGCGTGACAGGTCTGTGCAAAAGTAACGAGAAAGTACTCCTGATGTTACTTATGTGGCCATCTGCTGTAAAGACGTTGGTCTGCTTTGACGTCATGGAGTCACAGGCATAATGGACATAAGACTGCTTCTGATATCTATTGGATGGATGTAATGGTGTGAAAATTCTGAGCAGTAACCCGGGCTAATTTTCTTTTCAAGGCTGGTGTTGATCGATTCCTGCTTACTTATAGATGCTCATTTATGCACTTGCTGTTAACGTGTTTTGATCCACTGTTGTTCAGATCGCATTGACAAGACCTGAGTGTGGCCGACAAACTCTCACCGAGCTCTTGATCCGGCCAGTTCAGAGATTGCCTTCGATGAGCTTACTAATAAACGGTTAGTTTTGCGGATGATTGGTTCTTCGTTCGAGGCATGTCAACAGCATCGAGTCTGAAATTTGGACGCGACTAGGTAGTAGTAGTAAACTCCGTGATACTCGGTAGTAGCAATAAAAGTAAGGCTTAAATGTCTGCCGCAAATTAGACATAGGCAACAGAATATAACGCAATATTGGACAAATGCTAGACACGTAGACAACGGCCTATATGCATTGTTGCGATCTGTTTCTAGTTGCTCCAATAACTTCGCCCACATTTTCCTTTCTTATTGAGAAATAGAAACATTTTCTCTGCTCTTAAATTTACTCTAAGCCGCCTCTATTGGATTTGATAGGTCATCTGTCTCGTCGTAGATATCTTGAAGCACACGCCGTCGACGAACAAAGATCACGCTTGTCTTTTGAAAGCAGCGGAGTGCATAAAAAATGCGTTGACGTAAGGTTTCCACATTTTCTCGCAAGAAAAGGGTGGCATCCATCAGCGGCATAAGTTGCTAAGTCGTTTTTATGCATGTTGTAAGCTGTCGATTAACATGTAGCACATGGAACTAATGTTGAATGCCGACAACAGTGCATGTTGCTCTTGTGTTTATGTGAATAGTGATTAGCGTAGCATTGGTTGTTTTTAAGTTTGTTGTTTTATACGTTTTCATTGGTTAGTTATTGAGAGTGAGCTTTCTGAACAATGGCGTTACTTGGTTGGTTTTATTCTTCTGGGGTCCTGATTTGCTTAGGCGCCTTCTTCATGAGTATGGAGTCAGTTTTCTCGGAGCGTTTTAAAGAGTTTTGAAGTTGTGGTCTTGAGCTTTCAAGAGCGTTTGTCGAAGCTTTTGTAAGCTTTGTTTAAAAGGAAGTGCAAGGTATTTCACAGAGCGAAAACTAACGACTTGGGACATCATTCTTGGGCATTCAAGTGCGATTCCGCTAAGCCAGCGTCCTTTTTTTTTTTTTTTGCATACCACTTTCACCGACACGCTCTGGATAAAGGTATAGGGCGCAGGCTTTTTTGTTTGTTTGTTTTTGTTTTGTTTATTTTGTGGCTCCCTCGCTCTAGGCACATCAACGAGGACAAGCGCAAGACCGAGGGCCAAGTTCAAATGTTCGAAATCGTTCATGAAATTGATAATTGCCCAGTTAGTAAAACTGTGCTTTGTACTTAATAGAATGCGGTATATATTCAATGTGTTTGTGCTTTCATGTTTGCATAAATGTATTGACTGAAAGGTTTTACGTTTGAGGCTAATGCATTGGAAAATGAACATATATGTGTATATACTTTGTATGTTGTGATGAAGGACATGATGTACTGATGACCGTGCAGCTCATTTTAATTTTGTCCATACGCGCGACTTTGATGCCTTGTATTGTTTTTTGTTTATTCAAATCGGATTTTTTTTTTCTATATTCCGCAGCCGTATCTTCTGTCGGCGCAGAGGTCGCTAGTTGGGAAGGCCGACATGTTTGAGGTGACCGACTGCCTTGGTGCGAAGTCCGACTCCATAACCATGTTTCTCTTCAACGACTCATTAGAGGTCTGCTGTCCGTTATCTATGTGCGGATTATTCCATTGTCGTAATAATTTGTGTATTTTGGTACGTCACTGTACTAGACAAAATATAAAAATCTGTGGCTCGCATAGCATCAGCAACGAGGGTTTGTATAAGGTCGATTGTGGAGTGTTTGGATGGATTAGAATTGAGAAAAGAGTCGTCTCCTGGTCTCTTGACTTGTATTTTTTTTGAACGACCATAAATAGTAAAAAGTGATAATAAATAAATTGGGCACGAAGAAAGCTTTAGATCAAGAGAATTTCCGTTTCTGCTTAAGGTACAAGGCTAGATCCTAAGGGTGACCAGTCGCGTGCTTGTATCTTATTAGACTGTTCTGACTTGCATTACGTCGCTTATCATCTTCATTTTCTATGGTCGCTAAGTTTTTATTTGCTGCGAGGAAGTTCTGTATGGTGCTCTCGCACTTTCTAGATTGCGAAGAAAAACAAAAAAATTGTCACTGGCTCTTTAAAAAGCCCTGCTCTTCAAAAGCTCGCTTCGCTGAAACTCTACAAGCACGTTCAATTTTTTGAACTGGCTCGTGTGAAGCACGTGGTCGATGTCAAGGATGGGCTAGGTGGGTTTTCGCTTACCAATGCTCAATGCTCTGCATCACGTCGACTTTGCTTCGACTGAAAAGAAACTTTTCATTTTTATTTCAATGCTCTTGGTGCCATTTTCTCTTAGCCTGTTACGACTGTTTTGCGTTTTGTTTTTGCTCAGATTTGAGAAACATGTTTGGCCTGGTTTTCGTTCCTGCTGCCGAGGAAGAGAAAACGCTGCTTGTGTTTTCGCTGACCGGCGAGACGGCAAAAATTGACTGGATGAAAAAAATCGCGACTATCCTGGCTAGAACTAACTGCTCGGGTGATACTGTAAGTGATACGATCCTCAATATTTTGAATCAAGGTTTAAAAGCCCATGGTGCTGGAGCTTTGAAAAGAGCTTTTCGTTTTAGTGCGGTGTGTCCTTGTTCTTTTCCGAATATGTGCCTCTGCTGTAAAAAATATTTAGCTATTATGTGATCTTTAGATAAGGAGTGTGCATGTGGGATATGTTAAGTAGTAGAAACTGATGGATGATTTAGCCGGATCTAGGTATTTAGATATCTATAGGTTGGACTGATAATTGGATATATTGATTGATTGATTGATTTGCTTAGTTAGGTTTATCTTTCGTATTTATGTGAGTGTATTTCGAAAGCTACAACCCAAGAGTGCCTGGGTACCGTATTAAGACGCGTCAAGCTTTCTTGCACTATAATTTTCTAGGCGATTATTGGAACCTGTATGCTGCCCCATCGTTTTGTGAAAGCTCTGTTTTTGGATTTTTTTTGACACGGAT
The DNA here is from genome assembly GCA_003687565.2 of Craspedacusta sowerbii. NCBI lineage: Eukaryota > Metazoa > Cnidaria > Hydrozoa > Limnomedusae > Olindiidae > Craspedacusta > Craspedacusta sowerbii. Next base: position 12,492 of record QQSS02082869.1, read on the forward strand.
CTTTTCACGATACGTTTGTAAATGTATTATTAACGTATGTAATGTTACGTACGTTTGTAATGTATTATAGCGTCTGCTCGTAAGTACTTAGTTTCCATGCTAGCTTAGTAGATGCTTTCTGCGTGGACTATTTTTGAATCTTGACTATTTGTTAGGAGAATTTAATAGTTCCGGTCGAACCCCAGCAGCTGTTACTCGATGATAGTGATTTGCAGGATGCCGGAATGGAGTTCATAGGAACGCTCAGTAAAGCCTTCAAGTAAGTTTTTTGCATAGCCTTGCTGCTAATCGGCAGTGAACTCACGTAATAGTCCGTTGAGCTAAGCACCTCAGAGGCACTGATATCATACGCTTGGTTTGTAAATACCTCTTTTGTATCACGCCTATTGATCACCATCCTAATCCCAGCCTGCTTGAGAACTCGGGATGTTTCAAAGTATGGCTTTTAGACAAGTGTATTTATTGAACAGAGTTGAGTGCTGGTCTGCTCAGCAAAACATTCTTGGAATTTATTTTTTTTTAATTGGCATGCCCCATTCATTGTAACACTTGTTTAGCCCAACTACCGAAGACCACTGCATAGAGAATTTGACATTTATGGGGCTTATCCTGATATCGTCAGGCCTGTTGATTTTGCTGCGTATTGCGCCAACGAAAAAAGGACACAATTCTGTTCAACGGACTTAAATTTACTTCAGTGTAAAACGGTACTAGAGGGATGGGTTTAGTTCGCCATCTTGCTGCTATGCGAAAGCTTCGTTGATACCTTCCAGTAAGTTGGTTGAAGCTAATGTTGGGCGCTTGGATGAAGTACACCAACGAATTTATTGGTGATATTTCATAGAAGACTGTGATCTTGATCTCTACGTGAACATCTCTGAAATTCGCCGCTTCTTGGGCCGTGTGGTGATTCCGACCGATTAATTGAGACCCGATCGGGATTCCGAAATATCTTGAACGATCGATATCACCCCAATCACGCTTTGCTCCTGAGATGGACTTGTCATCTTGCGGTTAATTTCGGCAACCTGCGCTGTGCATTAGCTTTGACAGAGCAAAACCTTTAGCAGGTTTTGCGAGAGTTTGTTTGGAACTTTTTGGGGCTTTCTCAATGGCGACAAAAAAAGTACAATGTGTAATATCCAAATTTCACTTCGATGGTTGATAGCGTTAGAAGTTCCTCTGTGAGTTTCTGTAATAGGAAAGGACTATTTCCGTCTGTGCCATAGATTGTATTTTGTCCTCCCATTTTTTCGTGCCACTAGCGTTATGCGAGGTTTTGTTTTGAAATCGCTGATGCGATGATCGAGAAGCTCACCAAACACTACAATAAAAAAAAAATGAGATGCCGCGAGCTTTATGTCGTGCTTGCTTTTGCCTGTGCTAAGTCCCCATGCTGATGAGTTTTTCATGGGCTTTATCAGGAATATATCGTGATTGATCCTTACCATTGGATATGTAGCGCCTTGGTCTTCAGCAGGCTAAAACTTTTTTCTCTGATGTGATTGACTGGCCTTTCTATCATTTTTCTTTGTTATAGCATTTGTTGTTGTTGTTGTTGTTGTTGTTGTTCAGCTTGCTTTTCTGTTGGTGACAATAAACACCAGCAGTCTAAATCGTGATTCAACTAATGAGTATTAATGATTATTTTGTGCAGGAAGACGAAAAGTGGTCTGGGCAAGACGTTTATGAGAGCCTTCAATGTTAATAAAACGCCGAAACGAAACCAAGGAGCCGAATCTCTAAGAAAAGCTTTTTCTAGGTACGTTAAATCTTTTAACTTACGCTGTTAGTTTGTTTTTATATCTCTTGAATTCGTTGTCACCTTGGTAAGTCGCAAGATGCTCTCTTGCTACTAAGTTGGACGTTACTGCCTTGTTTCATATATGGATGTGCTATTGCGTTTACCCTGCACTCGTTATGACTTGCCATGCAATGTCCCTGTTCACCTCCTATCACTTTGAATCCGTTGCATCCTTAGCCTGTCTGTTAAGCATTCATCTATCGTAGCTGCAATCGTGAAAACTCGTACGTGTTTTCGTCAAACGGCTAATGTGCCGCATGTCTTTCGCATGTGGTTATAGCATTTGTTTTCTATACGGAATATCTGTTTCAGCATTACTCCGAACTCCATATGTGCTGATCATTTATCTGACGATCTCAGCGTAGTCAGTCCCACCCTTGGCGAAGTGACTTTGATGGACATGTCCGCTTGCGAAAAGGTACATAGATTTTCACGAAATCCTCGACGAGGTCATTGTTTTCCGGCTGTCGCGCCTTGCAAGGTCTGTCATGTTAATGTAAAGATTTTCAAATGTTCGACTAGTTCCGTTTCAGGAGATTTTATCCTAGTATTCAACTTTTTAGTGACCCAAGCAACAGTCTAAAGTTTGGGGTCGATCTGCAGTGGCGTTCTGTGTACCTCGTATTTGGGCAGTTGATTTTCTACGTTTCCTGGGACTTAACAGCATGGCACCAGTTGGATTTCGCGATATGCTACGTAGATAGATTATTTTGCATGCAAAGATATCGTTTACTGCCGTAGTCATCTCAATTTTGTTTCTCTATGATGGCTTGGGTCTGAAGGCTGGGTTCGATTAAGAGATTTGCATGTTTATATTTTCGTGCTTTCGGGTGCTGATAAGCATGCCAAGCACCTAGGCTTAGTTTTTCCTTGCTGAATATATTGAAATAAACCCGTTAAATGTATCCTTTTCATTGTATCGCAGCTTTTTATGAAAGCTAGTTTGGAGGGTTGTAACTTTGCAGCCTCGCCATCATTGCTCACAGCTGGCTGTTTCGCGTAAAATCCTACGTCTCGCCTGTGATTTTTTGCCTACATAGTCCGTCTTTTTAAAACATTACTTTCTTTTTTCTTGTTTCCATCAAACTTTACCTGTCTTTAAGACACTCAATGAAGTGTTTAGCATTTGGTATGTAGAAGCTACAGTGCTTTTCCTAGTTACTGCAGGTCGAAAGTAACTTTGAAATTTCTTGTCAAGGACGTTTGAGTGTCGAACAAGGTACTTAAAACCAACCAGTATCATATTTTGAAAACTCTTTGCGGTTCTTTTAAATTTGGTGGCTACTCGATTGCGTTCATCTTCGCAACTTGTGCTGCTCGTCTTGGGTAACCGTCTCTTTCTTGTACGCGATTGGGGTAGTTCGAAGACAAGTTTTATTTGGCTGCGCTTTGCCGTTTATTTACTGCGGAAAAATGTGCCTTATGATGTTATCTGTGGCTCTTATTTGGATTTTCAGTTCTGGAAACTGTTTCATTCAACTCTACTAGTGTTGTCGTTGACTTGTTTCCTTCCTGTTATCCAATTGTTAAGTCAATCTTATCAATCTTATATTTTAGTTAGTTATTTTTAGTTTATTTTAGTTATATTTTAGTTTTCTTATATTTTAGATCCAAAATGATTTGGATTCTGCTGTAGCCTGCTTAAAATTTTTATGTTGACCTTCAGGGTATTTTTAAGAAAGCAGTTTGGATTAGTTAGATACACATGTGCATACAATGTATTGGGGGTCTTTGGTCGTTCTTTTGTTTTGTGATGGTCCTGAGAACTGCGAATTTTTGTTATATTATATATGGAAGAGAACCGCTGGTTAGCATTCCTAAATAAAACTTTCAAGGAGCTTCCCAGGCTATAAATAACTCGCTCTGCGCCTCAAAACTACGCGCTTGGATCTAACCTAGAACGAGGTTATGCCCTAAGATTTGTCGCCAAGTACTGAAACTGTCTTAGATTATGCCATCTAGCCCATTATCGTGCTTTTCTGCACATTGAGATTCATGAATGGTCGGGTTGCCATGTTTGAATGACATCCTTTGTCAATTCCGACTGCTTAGCCCTTCGAGGTAGGCTTGTTACGGTTTGGCCGATGTGGACACAGAGGAAACATCCGGTGCTTTATACAAACCATCACCCACCGTAAAACTTTTTTGAAACTTTCCGTTAAAAATCGCAAACATTCGCATGATGTAGACTAAGTTCGCATAAACATAAATGAAATAAAATTACACGTGCTGTTAAATAACTAAATTACTTGCCAATTAAATAAAAACGCGTACTTCAAAACACTTAGATATGGGACTTTCTAAAAACGGGTAGCTGTAGGCTAGTTGTGTACGGGAAATCGCACGACTTTATCTAGAATACCCTCGCTTGTACTAAAAACTTGTGCAATAGAATGACGAAGACAGTGCAACCTATGCTAAGTGCGGACATTGCCATACCAAAATAAAGTTGACGGAAGCCGTGTGTCGGGCCGTACCTAACAAAACTACATGGAGTGTGCGCAGGCGCGGAGCAAGCTCAACGGCGCAGTGTACCCAGAATGTCCACGTGCACATTCGAATCAAGAGACGCATTCCCAGCAAACTCGACTGTAGCGTGCCTAGATTTCTTTAGTACGTAATTAATTAATTAATTAAAACGTGAACTGGGGAACAGGGCCTGATGAACCAAATGTAAATTTCCCGCAAATATTAACATCCTCGTCAAAATAATGTTTCTAAGCGAAGAATTCAGAATTGCTCCATATTTTCACAAGGACACCTCGAGTTGAAGGCCCGATTTGGAGGACAATTAGATTGAAAAATATAGTTTTAACAATTAAGGAGATAATATTTGAAATTGAAACATTTCATCTAAAGGAGTAGAGATTTCATCTAATAGATGTTGGAGCTCCGGTCCAAGATGGCGGAGGTCGCTACCATGGGCAAGGGAAAAAAAAAATTGCCCTGTAACATTGACAGTACTGAG
>QQSS02082980.1:0-16661 GCA_003687565.2 Craspedacusta sowerbii
CGCTCCGACTATTAAACATAAAAAAAGGCTTTTACGGAGGCAACAATATTGGAATACTTAACTCGCAGTTCAGCCAAGTGGTTTTCCTCGCAAAGTTTTTGATCTCTAACAGGCGACTTTATCAACTTTCAGCACATGAATTGATAGAATAAATTCACTTGCTCAAGTAGATAACCTCTTCAGCATCCGGCGACAAGTTGATAATCCCAATGCCAATACGCTCTGCAATTCTGATCATACTTTACACACACAAGCTAGGAACCGATGCCACCCTACAATATGGCTACTTGATTCAAGTGATAGAAATTCACACGGGGGTCAAGTTTTTGCTTAAGAGGACCAGCTAATGATCGGGTCGCCCAGGACCTAGAGGCCAGTAATTTGTTGCCAAGGTAAGGCTCGTTTCTCTTTGTCTCTTAATTTGTCGCTCATCGATGGTGTCGCTCATCCATGGGTAAACCGTTCGAAGCAATGAGTGAAAGGAGAAAAGCGATTGATATCAATAATTACAGACAGCCCTATTGTATCTGTTGAAAGGTTTGCTGTTTGTCGAGTCGTCGCTGCGCGCATTACTGGGCTAATTCGCACTTGGTCTGTGAAGGCAGTTCTGAGAGCAAAGTAGATGTTTGTAGCTGTTTGGCGTTTATGCCTCTTGTTAGTAGATCAGCTGGGTTTTCGCCAGTGGGACAGTAGTTATGAGCAATGAATTCGGCATTCCGTATTTCTTGAACGTGGTTTGATATGAATAACGGCAGGCTCTTGTTGCACCTAATCCAATATAGAGCCACTTGGCTATCTGTCCACAGAATGCTAGGCGTGATTTGCATTGAAGTTGACTGAAAGGCGTTTACGATATATTTTGACTACCGGGCACTAATCAGTGCAGCTTGCGTCGCAAACGTCACTATCCCCAGAAGATATCACCCACTCGCAAGTTTGCGCACACACATACGGCCTGTCTAAAGGATTGGTCCTCCCAAGTCCCAACTACAAAGCCTAGATGCACAACGGGTGCCTAATGCAGAACAAGCAAGACTTGATCTGACTCGCCTTCCTCTTTTTCGGGATAGAGCGTCTTTTTTCCCGATGACGAAAGAGAACTACTACTCTTGGCTTCTCTGCTCTCTTTTTTCTACTCCACAAATTTATATAAAATTACAATATTTAAGATGTCCGGCAATCTCCTTTAGGCCTCACTCAGTCCAGACTCGCCGTAGGACCTTCAAACTTGTCAGTTCCTTTGACGTCAAAGGAGAAAAAACAATGTCCTACGCCGACACTCTCAACGTTTCTTCGGTATGCTCCACTTAGCGTGGAACATTACACATTACCCAACTCTACGCATGTATCGGGGCTTTTGAAGACGAAACGTTTCCTCGATATTCTGTGAATGACGCAGAACATCCTTCCACATTTACAACAGCTTGTAACTCGAGGCATTGTAGCGAGATATCTTTCAAGGGCTTCACTCCGGTCTTAGCTAAAACTAGTGTGGTGTTGTGCTTGTGCTTTGAGTATGAGACTGCTCCGTAAGCGCTTCTGCTAGCATTACAAAACACTTGAAGCGCAATGGATTCGTTGTCAATCGTTTGAAAGTACTGCCGACTGATTTTCGTTTCTCTAAATCTGCTTGAGTCGTTAATCATTCAGAGTAGAGGATGGGCGAAAGCGGTTGATCCCAATTGTACTTGTTGAGCCACAGGTGCTGAATGAAATTTTTGACTTTTACATGGACGGGTGAAAGCAACCCTAAAGGATCAAACAGCAATGCTGCAGACTGTAAAACCGTGCGTTTGGTGATGCGTAACGTAGGATCGGTTAGGTAGTCCTCGTCTGTATCCAGCTTAAGCTTAAAGTAGTCACGAAAGGTCTTGTATTGTTGTTATTGTTCGCCGCAATGACTTGGTGAGGATTGGGGTCATTGGTTGCCCACGATCGTAACTTGAAGCCAGCAGCGTGCATGTTTTTGTTCGCGTCGTTTTAGTATTCAGTTGCTAGTTGGCTGCGATCCTTGGAAGCGGTGTCGTAACTAGTAAGATGTTTTCGGAGAACAGCACTTAAGGTGAATGGAAAGCTTGTTGAGCCGACGAGGATGGATTTAAATCTATACTTGCAGAAGTCAATGTCTGGATTATTCTCGTCTGTCAGCCATAAAAACTTCGTTAAGTTGCGCTCGTCTGGATGTAGGCGTACGTTGAAAAAGGCTTTCTCGATGTCGCTTGATAGTGCAATAGTGTGAGTGCGAAATCTAAGGTGGATAGCGCGTAAATCATTAACTAAATCTGTGCCTGGTTCTAGGCCGTCGTTGATACTCGGCGTGTTGCGCAGCTGCAGTCGTAAACAATCCTCATTGGAGTTGTCGAGCTTTGTTTTCCGACGCTATGATGGGGAATGTAATGTCCTTCGTCACTGTTGTCATTAATCACGTGTTCGACAAAGTTGGAGCGGACTTGTTCTTGAATTATGTTGTCGTAGACTTTGAGGTTTCAGAGTCAAGGCGGCGAATCAAAGAACGGGTTCGGGCTTGAGCAATCGTGAAGTTGGTAGGTAAAGGCGTATGCTCGCTTTTCCAAGGTAGCCGTGCTACGTATTTGTCATCGGAATCGTGAGTTCAAAGCTGCATACATTTAGTTCTTCGCGACTTCCCATGGTTTCCAGGCTTAAATACTTAGAAGCTAAATCATTGATTTCGCTGTTCGCATCTACGCAAACTTTCAGGCATGTGGCCGTCATTGTGCTTGTCTGCTGTTCGGTTAGGTTTGGGGTATGAGCTGGGCCTGAAAGTAAGTATCCCACTTTCGAGGCTACTGCAGTTGGCCATGGCCCTCTAATGATTTCATTGTTGACTCAGCAGTTTGAGTGGAGTGACTGGGTACCTGGTGGGTTTCGTTGTATTTTCACCAAATGTTGATAAGTTTATGGTTTCATTTAGGCAGGAGGAAAGGTGGACGTTCAATCTTTCGGATGTTACGGTAGTAATAAATGTTCATTTGAATCCATCGCCGAAGAGAATATTGATGTGCCAGTTCATGTTGCCGTATTGCATTGTGGCAGTTGCAGTTTTGAGCAAGGTTGGGCCTTATGTTGGCGTCAGCTTGACGTGTGCATCGTTATGCTCAGGCGCTGGATCGTTTTGTCGTGTAGGCGTTTGAGCGTTGTGTAATAAGCAAGTGGATATATGATGTTCCCCCGGCAGTTGCGGCATGTAATCTTTGATGTACAAATTTTTATGGCGTGTGCATTGGATAGGCAGTTAAGGCAACGTCTTCTTTCTTACGAATTTCTATTCTTTTGATTACGTTAGTAACTGTCGTAGATTTTGCGGTGAGATGGCTTTGCGAGCAGTAAACACACTTAGGCGTTGATGGCTGTTGTCGATGCTGGTGGCTGGGTTAACTTTGGGTGAGGGCGCTGACTGGTAGTAATGAAAAAGTTCACAGTTGCATAGCTGGGTGATTCGTAGTTTGGTAATTGCTTGTTAACGTTTCCACAGCTTTTCGTGTTTTTTTCCTTCATTAATGCTTGCATGAGCTGTGTGATGTTCCACGTGCCGCTGCTGTTGTCGCAGTGCATTGGTACCTGAATTTCGCGGGGAAGCATCTGTTTTGCAATGGATACGAGGATTGTGCTATTCACAGCGGTGACTTCGCCTAAGCTGGAAAGACATCGAATAAGGGCTTCGAGTTTATCATGGAAGTCCCGTAAGCTGTCTGTTCCATTAGAAGGAGGCTGTAAATTTATGAATGTGCTGATAAGTGTAGCGGGGTTCCCGTATCTGTTTTTTAGCAGTTCCATGGCGTGTGCCTAGTTGTTCGAAATAAGAGGACCGTCAACAAGTTGTGCTGCGTCGCTTGTGAGTAGGGCGGTTAAGTATTGCAGTTTATTGACGGGCGCAAGACTACGATCGCTGTCAACTGCGGCTTGGAATTGGTCGATAAAAGAGAGCCACTGCAAAGGATTACCATCAAACGTAGGCAGTTGTAACTTTGGCAAGTTAAACATGTGGCGCGGGGGTCATGTTGTGGCGTGGCATAAGCGGTGTAAGGCGTTGCAAGAGCAGTGTGTGTTGTTGTATGACTGGTGTTGGGTATGGCATCTGCGTCACTTGCCTGTGATGTAGCCGGTTCAATAGTAACAGCATTATTTCCAATAAAAGAAATGGTATCTGACTTAATCGGATCCGACTCTTGTTTTCGCAGCTTTAGCATACGAATGTTATCACGTACCGTGCGAGTGAGTGATAGGGATTCTTTTATGAAACGATCCTGTTCGTCTCCGTCTAACTGTAGAGTTCTGTTCTCTATTTCATATAATTGTTTCTGCTTCTCCAATCAGAATGCGCGTTTCCTGAGCCAGCACTTTCCACTCCTTCCTCGGTCCTCTGTATGCGCTTGCTATCTCGGAACTAATGAGACAGCAGGGTTCTTGCTCTGGTCACGGCGCAAAATTGTCGGTTTCTTCGGTTCGGGGACACCAGAAAGAAAACTGGAATAACTGTTAGACTACATGTCATCGACGCTACTTCTACACTCACTCTGTCTCCCATACATTTTCCGCCTTTATATGCAACTTAACCACACCATACCTACTCCAAATTGTAATTATACTTGAATAATACTAACGTTAGCTACTTACTTGTCAGGTAGTTTCCTGACAGCTAATGAAGGTGCTAGGATCCGCTTGCAAAATCGCCCGTTTTACTTAATCTCGTGCATGATTTACATGAATAATAGGCACGAGTCATGCTGCTTGTTAAGCAATGCGGATCTAGGATCAATCATGGAGCAATCCATGACATGACGTACCCGTGTGATTTTATTGGTGGTTGTTTGGACCTTTTGGGTTGGTCTTTTCTGGTATATCGAGGTAAATTCTCGCGTTTGATAATTAAAGTAAATGCCAATGAAACCAAGGGAAAGGAACAGGAAATAGGCTCTCCATTAGGATCCTCCAATTAAGTCATCAAGTAGCAACTAACCATACTCAGTGACCATCCTCATCATCATCATCCTCATCCTCATCTTCACCACCACCACCACCACCACCACCACCACCACGACCACCTTACTTTAATGCATATATGCGTTGATTGCAAAAGTCAGTGCATAAAGCAATACGCCTTAAACAGCAAACATTTGACCATCTCTGTAGTCATCATCAGTGCTAAATCTACATTTCTAGACGAAAAATGCTACTAATAAAAAAAAAAAATGGAAAAAAGGAAGAACTCATTGTAACGGTCATGTGCACAAATACTTTAGCCCTTGACGAGTCTAACTACACGTTAAGTTGTGGTCGCATTCCTCAAATGAACAGCATTTCGTGAACAAGGTGGTTAAATTTCGATAAACAGTTTCTTAATACCCTGAAGCATCTTCCATTATGAAGAGTCCTTGGTTGCAAATTAATAGCCTGCTGGAAGTGACGAGCGATTGATCTGTCACCTGATTTGTGGCCTTCAATGCGTTGATGCAGATGCTGGTATGTCATGCCAACCCAATCAGCATTGCACTGATCACAGTTTGGACTGAAGCAATGCCAACCCTCCTCTGCACTCCAAGCTTTAAAGTCGCGTTCAGCTCGTGCATTGAAGTCACCCAAAACCACGAGTTTAACGGCACGGTGTGCCTATCTGATAGTCAATGTATGTATAGAATTCTTAAAAATTAATGTTAGACGTAAAATCCATTGCTTCGACAAAATTGAATCTTTTATAAGGCATATTACGTTAACCTTTGCTTGGCATGTATGGGAACACCCCTTCGATCTTAACCCACTTTGCATTTCGTAGCGATTTCAGAAAGTTACACACACACGCACGGACACACAAACACAAACACACACACGCACCCATAAAATCGAAAACAATATCGAATAAATCCCAGAGCACACACTGATTGATATTAACATATGATTCCAGATCTGGCTCACACACAACCATTCACAGTTCTCGACATCATTTCTTTAGGGTATCAGAGCAGTGCTACATGAACATAGTATAATGAGTAATGTCAACTCAACAATCGTCTAAAATGGGAGGTGCCTGAGTTCATTCTTCAAATGCTAAATGTTCATTCTAAACATGCTAACATGGTAGCCCATTTTCTTATCATAAGCTCCAATCGTTGTCCTGTAGGCTATTGACTTCGGATATGAAGTAAAATTGACTTTGTTTTACTTTGTCAAAATTGATCAATTTGTTCAGACGACAAGTAACCTTATGACAATAAAATTTTATAATAAAATGATTATTCAATTTTTCGGGAGACTACAAAAAACCTATATTACACGGAGTAGCGCATCGCAATAGGGCCCTACCTAATTTAAAGCAGGTAACTTATGTACGGTTCATTTTCTTGGCAATGGACACGCATTTACCTAAGGTCGTGAGTCTTACCCCGATATTTGAAATAAATATTACCGGAATCCACATGGAACTGTACGGTCAATGGTCACAAATTGGATCTTAAATTTCGTCGAAAAGATCCTGATATTGTTTCAGTTCAAAGACTGATTCGTTGACTGGAGCATGGGATGAATCTTAGTAGCACCAGTATTTCAATGGAAGTCCTTTCTGCTAAAATCGGTCAATATTCATGCCATGGTCAAATTATTGCACGACCTGCCTCATCAATGGGATCAACGCTCTACGTAAGATCCTGCAGCATAACGCAGACCAACTAGGAGAGCCATGTGACAAATTTCTTTGGTTTACCTGTTCGGCGAATCTTTTAAGAATACCGGACATCAAACCGTACTTTAGGGTCTGCGGGATAGGTCTTCGCGAAGTGTCTCCTTGTAGCAGGGAACGGTGCGATTACAGCTTCATAATTGTTGGAGCATCGACCAGTCGTAAGCCTCCTTTTAAAGGGACCTTAAGAGTTCTTTAGCTTGAGAGGCTCAACCAACATCCGACGACTGGCCTCATTTGCTGTCACTGACCATCGATGGACTGCGCATCCGGGGAAACTCCTGGCTCTTCACCAAGCAGCCAACCCTACAGCAAGCATGTTGCTTGGTTGAGCCTCTCAAGGAGCTAGAACTTCCCCTCGCTCAGACAACTGGTCGATGCTCCAACGATCGTGAAACTATCATCACACTGTCCTCTGCTGCCAGGAAACACTCTTCGTGAAGACCTTCCCGGCGAACCACTAAGTCTTACTGTGCTGGTTAAGTTTTCTTAGGAGATTCGCCAAACAGGGTAGCCACAAAAATTTGTCACATACCCGGCTTGCCCACCGACCGCCATGTTGAGGCTCTCAAAGTTGGTCGGCTTATGACATACGCACAGTGACGCGGGTCAGCGGTGTGCTTGCGCGGTTGATTTAAAAGCGGATGCGCGGATGGACGGGCTTACTCTGCAACTTTGCAAAATAAGCAAGTTGTTAGCCATCAAGATCTTGTGTCATGTTGTTAGGGTCGTTGTTTGGTTTTGCTTTAGTTGTTGTTGTTCTTGTTCTTTTTGTTGTTACTAATGGCGTTATATAGGGTTTTTGTTTTTGTACTATTGTTATCCATGAGCGTACATTTATACGCTTAGCGACATCGATCCGCGTTGCTAAAGTGTAGTAAGCAAACTTTGTTTACAAGGTTTGCAAGAACAAGGTATATAATTATATATGAAATTATATCTTTCTGTGTCTCTTTATGTATGATTTTTGTGAATTAGCTATTATAGGTTTAAAGCCACTAAAATGTTAGGCTATTCGCCCATTATTTATCTTATGTCGCAGACGTGACGTTGTTATTCCCTTAATTTGCTTTATTCTCTGATAATATCACCATCAAAGTCTGATGCAAAAGGCAAGGTTTCAAGTTTATAAAATCCTTGAGACTAGCATCTTGAAGAGAAAATTAACTTGGATTAAAAATTGAGTATTGGAAACCTACAAAGTGTGTCACACAATTTTCTAGATATTTTCAATAGAAGAGATTTACCCCTTATTTTGCTAGACAATCGTTTTGTTTCCTGTGCTGGCTCTGCCAAGGATTTGAAAATCGGAAATAGCTACCAGTCAAATACTCTTAGACTGTTCTAGAGTTTGCGGTTTTACTAATGAGTGATGGTACATTGGCATTTTTTTTAGTTTTCATGTTAGAGGAAGGCAATCTTCTTGTGCTGAAATTCCCTTCAGTGTTTGGGATGTTTCGTCATATTAAGTCCATTCCATTTACTGAAAATGCATTTACATTTAATGCCAGGCAAGGTTGGATAGTAACTTTCCATAAAAAAGAAGGAAAATTTTTAATCTCTTATAGTAGATTTACAAGTGTAGCTACATTTAAAATTCTGCAATTGTTGTTTCTGACTCTCTTAAGATTAGCTGAGATACTATCTAGGGACCTCAAGCATAGAAAACTAGTTTCAATATTTTTGTTTGTTTGGATGAGTGATCTGATTACGTGCATGGCACGATTGATATAAGTTTTAATTCATATGATCTACTGTAAGGCCCTTCGTAGTTTGTATGATGTCATGTTAGCAAAATGCTGATTCAGGAAACATTGACGCATCCACCAAACTTCAGAAGTTGACCATCCATGTGGCAAATCTTTTCATAATTGTAAAGAGATGCATTTTCATAAAATTTTGGGCCTTTACGGTGGCCTCGTGTGAATTAAGGAAGTTCGAAAATATTATTTGCCTTTAAACAAAGCCATAGGGTCCTTGGTTGTGGCTAATAGCAGTTCCTTGAATTGATTCTTATGAAGTTCATCTGCGCGATAGGAAGTAGAGCACATACAATTTTAGTTTGTCAAGACGGTAGTTGGTAGCCTTATGTGGAATGAATATCCTTAATGGATTCTTGACATTGCAGTCATTAACTGAGCACTGTTCTGAAGTTTCCACTAAGAGCTTTGCTGTATTGTAAGCAGGGCTGTTGTAAGCGGGTGAAATGGAGGAAGCTTGGTACGCCCACTACTAAGCTTTACTTACTTGGACGAAATTTCACTTAGAGAGCATAAAGGCTCTGTTAACATGTGATAACTTGTTTATGCAATGCAGGAGTTTGGGCATCACAATCCTTATTCTGGGTGAATTCGCATTGATCAAATGGAGTTGTCATTTTTCAGAAGGCAGGAGTGTAGAAAAATATGACCTTTTTAGCGCAGCTAGCATTGCATGCACATGTTTTGTTAAGTCTAATCAAAAAGAAATTCTGATCATGCCAGAGAACTTCGTAGACTATCTCTATGTAGTGAACCTATCTTAATGTGAAATTTAAGTTTTACTTTTGGAACTCACAGTGCAAGCTTCTTCTAGATCTAGAAAATCTCACGTGTTCCTACATGGGACTTAATGAAAAGATGCTTTGTGAATATTGAATTTTATAAACTTTGTTTTATCAGTTACTTTTGATTGGAGGACTTTGGCTTCAAAATTTTAATATTTTTCCTGCAGATATAAGTCTTCAGTTTAGTAAAATCATGTGAACTTAAAGAAATGAGTGAGGCACCAGATAAAACTAGAAATTGCACAGCTACTGACCTGCCGCTAGACAGGTCGTTAGATATACCAAATCCAGAGAATGATAGCAACCTTCCGTCTGAAGGTAATGCTGTAGTTTCAGGATTAGTAGCTGGTTCTAGTGCTTCAATGCACTCAGAGTCTTCTCCAATTGATGGTAGTCGAGCGGCTTCTTCTTGGTGGGGATCATGGGGGCGAGATTTGATTCAGACTGTGAAAGACAAGGTTTGGCTCCTTTCATTTATTCTAATGTCTGCTGGGTAGTCTGATGATATTGTGGCTGGGGTTGAGCTAAAGTTTTTACAATGAATTCGAAAATTGCACTTGGAATATTAGTTTGTCTCTAAGAAATTGTGACATACACCTCTTAGGATAAAATTGTGGCTTGCATATTTTCTGGCAATTTTCAACCTATCTTTCAGTCTGCTGTCACACTTGAGATGGTACGAAAGGATCTTTCTGAGTTTGTAGAAGTGATCCAGTGTGACACATCTCAAGTAATATCTAATACTGCAAGTAAACTGCAAGAGGATGCACATGTAAGTTTTGTTTTATTTTGCCACTTCCTATGGTGAGTTGACAGCTTGGATGGTAATTCCAATTCATTGAGCTTGTAGGCAGAGTTAGCAATCAGAAGTACGCATATCACATGCTGTGAGAGCATGTATGCCTGGTCTGTATATATTTAAACTCTTGTATTTTGCAGCAGTGTTTTTTTTCTGCATCAGCGGTGCTTGTCTGAAATTTGTGACCTTATGTATGTGTAGCCTTTGATTAAAGTAGTTCTTTATAACCTTCATGTCCTGTTTGTGTGTGGTCAAGAATTTGCCACATGGGAAAAGGTTAGTTCGGACTGCTTGGTGTTTTCAAAAGTTTATTTTCTGTTCTAGAAAGAGGAGCCATGTGAGTCATCTACTGCAAAGTACACTAAGTCAGTGAAGAAAGGTAATCCTCATTTTACAGGACTGAATAAATATTTGATTTTACATTTTATAAAATATCCATTTTTAAAGGTCTTGTGATATTCTTGCCTTGTTAGTTTTATATCAAAATTCACCTTAATTGTGCTACCGCATCCGGGGTAGCCAATGCTCCTTGGTTGAGAAGCCAGAGTACTGGTGAGAAGTTGCTAACTGGCCAGGATGGAGGAGTTAGGGTACTGGTGAGAAGCTGCTTACTGGTCGCGATTGCGGAGTCAGGGTACTGATAAGAAGTTGCTAACTGGTCAGGATTGAGCAGCCAGGGTGATGAGAAGTTGCTAACTTTTCTTTGGTACTTGGAAAATGAGAAATGGACGCCATGTCTAGCAAAAGAACATTATTGCCACATTGAACTGTGGTGGGAACTCAGGTGTGGCAATTTTTACAGCACCACGTAAGGGAAGAAATTTGACATTTTATAAATTACTTATAAATTTGCCTGAATTCAGCTGTTTTAATTTTAAGTGGCTTCTTGAAGTGCCGTTCTGAAATTCTTGTAGTAATACCCATCCATTTTTTGCTTTTGTGAAGCATTTTGGTATTACTGTTTTGTTCAGAGGTTTATTAAAGCTGAGAATGGTTCATGAATTTTGTTGCAGTATTTCATTGCTTTTTTTGTCTAGGTTGTGTATGTCAAGAAAGTCTAGGTTTGCATAGACAGTCTAGGTTGCGTTTGTCAAATCTCCATGGTTTTGATATGACCTTGAATGAAGAGGAATTAGTAGAAGTTTATATGTTTCTAGAGCCTGTTCTTTCTAATGATTTTGATTGTAATATGATTTAAGTTTGCTTATTGAAGTGCAGTTCTGAATTTCTGGTACTATTGCCCAGCTATCCATTTTTTTTTTAGCGTTTTGTTATTTCATGCTTTGTCCAGAAGTTTATGGAAAGCTGTTTATAAATGCTGTTTGTGTATCTTCCTGCAGCACGGCATTTATAAGAATTATCTATATTTTATAATCTATTTCCTCAAAAGTCTGTCCCAAAGTGGGCTGAAAAAGGAGTAGGATGCTTGCGTGCCGCCATGTTCATCCTGGGGAAACCAGGTAAGAGACCACGTGAAGTTGCGAAGTTCTTAATTGTGCTACCGCATCCGGGGTAGCCAATGCTCCTTGGTTGAGAAGCCAGAGTACTGGTGAGAAGTTGCTAACTGGCCAGGATGGAGGAGTTAGGGTACTGGTGAGAAGCTGCTTACTGGTCGCGATTGCGGAGTCAGGGTACTGATAAGAAGTTGCTAACTGGTCAGGATTGAGCAGCCAGGGTGATGAGAAGTTGCTAACTTTTCTTTGGTACTTGGAAAATGAGAAATGGACGCCATGTCTAGCAAAAGAACATTATTGCCACATTGAACTGTATAAGCGCAGCATCTGTATGTCAGCCATAACCGAGTTACATTTCACTGGATCTGGAGGTCTTCTTTTTTTACTCGTGAATTCGAACGATGCTGCTACTATCTTTTACTCCGGCAAAGAACGAGAAGCAGGTTTTGGGTTGCATGAAGAGCTTCAAACTACTCTGGACTAGATTTTGCTCTTGGGTTTGACGAGATAGGTGCATTCGATTGTATTCACTGGCTGGCGTTCTGGATATAATTAAAATGAAGAAAAAAAACCTCCTGAGATCGTGAAATCTTGAAGGCGTCATCGAGAAATTGGACCAGTCGTGTGAAAATCCGGAAACGATCTCTCTCAAGAATTTCCCATCCTTTTCCCATTAATGTATGTGTGAGTGCCCCAGACGAGAGTTCT
Source organism: Craspedacusta sowerbii (assembly GCA_003687565.2). NCBI lineage: Eukaryota > Metazoa > Cnidaria > Hydrozoa > Limnomedusae > Olindiidae > Craspedacusta > Craspedacusta sowerbii. Next base: position 12,198 of record QQSS02082980.1, read on the forward strand.
GTGTTTTTCCGGCATAGATGCAGAAGCCACTTAACTCATCGACACTATTTCATCAATCCCACAGCAGTATGACTGAAAAATTGATTCAGATAAAACCAAGGTGTTGACAAGATCCGCTAGAGTAGACCTCAATGGAGTTCAAATCCAGCGAGTTTGAGAATATCTTGCTTCAGTGATCGAGGAGAGGAAGGAGAAGTGGTCGCAGCCGCTGGAATCTCCAGCAGAATGGGCCAGGCCGTAGCAGCATTTCCCGCGCTCAAATGTTTCGTGTAGAAGGACTAACATCTCCATAAGAACTAAAATAAGACAGCGGTCGTGCCGATCGTCTTGTATGGCTCGTGGAGCTGCTTGCTAAGAAGATTAAAAAGTTATAGTCGTCTCACGTGCTCTGTCTCCGATAGGTCTGTGCATTTCGTTGTGAAATACGCGAGGGCAGCTTTTTAGAACTTCTGGGATTCTTTTTTCTTAGCGGTAGCTTGTCTTCTATTTGTGTATTTCCTAATTTCGTTTGTTCTTTAGTTGCTGTTTTTATATGGCACGCAAATATTATGGACGGTGTTTGCCAGGTATTTGGGTATTTAAGATCTGGGATGCTTATGCTACTATTGTTTTTTGCCTTCTAACACTAACATAAGGTGGCATCCTCAATTCTATTAGCCACGGCTAACGAGGATGTCCACCTAATCCAATTTTTGCATTGATGAAGGACGTTTATGTTGCAGCTAGAAAATCTTTTAAACACGATGCAATTATTGGGAAAATAAAGACAAAAAAAAAGGGAATCGCGACCGCTACACGGCTATTTGTGATAGATGGGACCTTCAGGAGAAGGCCTTTCCTGACTCTCCACGCACAGCAGATCGCTATGAGGTTTAGAATGACGCCTGAAACGTTGGAATGACGCCAAGTCACCAGGCCTTGTAAATCATGCACGTAGGTATGGATTGGTGTTGCTCATAGCAAGTAGGAGTTTTTTTTATAAGGCCGGTAACACAGTTATTTCGAGGCAGTATACCAATATGACACGGAAAGGCAAAACTTTCTCCGTCTCGCGAAAGTGCAGCGGAAAGGCCGGTAACACAGTTATTTCGAGGCAGTATACCGATGCTGACACGGAAAGGCAAAACTTTCTCCGTCTCGCGAAAGTGCAGCGGAAAGGCCGGTAACACAGTTATTTCGAGGCAGTATACCGATGCTGACACGGAAAGGCAAAACTTTCTCCGTCTCGCGAAAGTGCAGCGGAAAGGGAACTGCGTCTTTCGCGTTGTGGTCGAGAAATGTTTGTTCGACCTTTCACTTACCGCCTGTAAGTGCCTGTGGACACTATGGATCTGTAGTAGATGGCCCATGGTAACGTTTATTTGAGAACGCATTCGTTTCCAGGTATCTGAAATTTTTATGAAGGCCAGGACGCGCCAGCTGATGTAGTTATGAATTAATTCTATAATACTCCTATAGTTAAGTTATTTTGCAAAACTTTAAAGTTAGTCTAACCAATGCTCTTCAAGGGGTCGAGACGAAGGGCATGAAATTGTTAGCTGCTAGGAGCCCTTTTGTCGAAGGAAGAACGTACGCAAGTATTTAACATACGCAGTCTTTGTGTTTTTGTGTGACGCTAACCAGTTTTTTCTTCAGGTCTGTCAACTCTGCTGCACAAGGTCTCTGATATGGTCGCGTTTGAGCCGGATGATTCTAGTGAGGAGCAAATCGTGCTAAGCGATGACAAGTTTTCTCTTGAAAGTTACAGTAGAAAGCAGGTGCGTTGGATCCTGTCCGCCTGTGGTATAGCGTAGGGACTCACAAAGCCTGGATACGCGATTTATAAGAAATTATTTTGTGCTTTTTATTATATGCTTACACGACATATTGTATGCATTTTGTATGCATTGTCTTTTATGTGCTAGGCTAGGAATGGTAGTTTTCTTTTTGGCTGACTAATTCTTTGTTTTAATGTCATGTTCAGCTACGAAAGTAGATTTCGCAAGATTATTTTTATTCCGACAAATTCTAAAATAACGCATTCTTATATTCTTATATGTTAGACTTCATACCTATTCGAATTATGGCGTACATCCATGATCAAACGAACTGTTACGTATCACCGCTACACTTAGTTTCTTGTTGCTACGGCATGGTTCATTCTTTATCACACTTCGACTGTCTGTTTTGAAGTCTTTCTATTGATTTTGTGACGTGACTTTGCTTGGCGTTAATTGTAGGTAGAAATTCATGAAATGCAAAGGAACCCTGCGAGTTATTGTGAGGAATTCGATGGTAAGCTGCTGAGTGTCGTGCCAAGACCGTTGAAAATTAGTATTGGAATGGACCATTAACTTTTGTGTCATTTTGTTATGAGATCTGCTTAATTTGGGCTTTTTTTTTGGGGGGGGGGGGGAGATAAATTTAATATTTCCAATCGCCCCGGGCATCTCTGCGAGTTAGGTACTAGTGTATGCCGGTCCCGGGCCCGGATAAACGAGGAGGGTTTGTATCCACCAGCAATGGCCTATAAGACCCCAACCTGAATCTTCATCGCCCAACTGGCCATGGAACACCAACGTTGACCATAGGGTGATCACTCTCTAATCGTCGCTTCGAAAATGAGAAAGAAGAAGAAGATGGGAGTCTTCCTATAGTTAAGCGCTGTTGTTATAGTGTTTTGTTGCTAGTATTATGTTTTTCTAATGCAGTCACTGATTTTATTTCCTTTGGGTTAATTTTTTTTTGCGCTTCCGCCTGGTTCTTCGTTCCTTTTAAGATAGTATTCGGGGTACACTTATATATATACATGTATCCATATGTGAGATGAAAAATTCTGAATAGAAAATTCTGTAATCTCACATATGAATATATATATATATATATATTTAATATTTGTATATATTTATATATACATATAATGATTATGTCAACATGGTAAGAATCCATGAAACCCAAGGGCCTGGGTCATCAGCTTTGCTCCACTGGTCATGGAGATTTCGACCCATTAAGCACAGAATCTCTCACAGTGGTGGGTCCGCAACAGCTATAAGTTGTTGGGCCCTGGTCTATGTGGTCACGTATTTGGTTCGAGCCACTCATGCTACCTCATTCACGCTTGCCAGATGATGCCGTCTCGATGTCGGCATAAGCCAAGCACTCCCCTCCTCCGCTGCCTTTGTCATTTCATTCAACACTCTTTGACCTCGTTTCACTCCGGCGTTCCTCAAAAATTCTCGCGCTAGATCAGACGCAAAGCCTCGGCAGCCAATCTCAAATGGAAGAAGCTCGGAATCCCATCATGCGCTGTTTGTTTCCACCTGCAGTTCCGCTTAGTTTTCAAGTTTTCGTTCGTGGGCCTCCTGTACATTCTCCTCCCAAGGGACAGTCAACTCTCCCAGTAAGGCTCTCTTACTCTCAACATCCAACAGCACCAGTTCGGGTCTTAGGTTTAAGATCACAATGCGCTCAGACAAGGGCTTGTCTACCCGCACTTCCCATCGACGCGTATAACGCTTTCCACTCTCCTTGTTTTCTGACAGGTCGTCGATCCGTCAGCTACAAAGTTGATCTTGCGCTTTCTTCTTTCCGGAACTTTTGCCAGCTGTAAAGCCTTTATAACTACCTCCAGAACTCGCTTGTGCCCGTGCACCAACCTCCGACCAGAACCGAGCTCTTGCTTTCCGACCACCAAGGCTCATTCGTGAGTCCTGGACCATCCCCACTACTTCTCGATGCTTCGCCGCGGTTTCAGCCAGGTGTAAACATTGCTCCAAGTTCCATTAATTTCCCACAGCTAACTCTGGGGGATTTTCTCTTATTCTTCGATCTTTGGACTCCGTCTTAAAAAGAGTCGGTGATATCGAGCATCCCATCGCAATTCCTTTCTCAAGACGCACTAGCCTGGTGGTATAGCCACTAGCAGAAAACCTGAATCTAAATTTGTCAAAGTATGCGACTAAGCATGACCTCAGCTTTCCTGGTACATGGAAGAACTCAAGCGCAAAATGCAGCATTCCATGCGGCCACCGATCTCTATGCGTTTGCCAAATCTAGCCATACAACATGCAGATTATCTTAACTCTTTTTAGCTCCCTTGATTTTTGCCCATATGCACATACCCATATCCATATATATATATATATATGAACGCGGCATTGCCGTAACTTGAGTATTTTATTTCGTCAATTTGTAGATCCTTTGTCGCCTTTTGCTGACTGGGTGTCCAACTTTGACATGGATGGCCGGCGCACAGACATGTCTACCGTGCTCGTTCAGAATCCGGACGTACGGGCTATTTACAGCCAACTGGTAGGTAGTCAGATCGTGTAACATCCTGTAATATAGCACATGCATTTAACCAGTTTATGTTCCCCCCCCCCCCCCCCCCCCAAAAAAACAAAAAAAAAAAAAAAAAAAAAAAAAAAAAAAAACAAATAAACACCCACAACAAAAAAAAAAAAAAAAAAACAAAAAAAAAAAAAA
>QQSS02083091.1:0-17260 GCA_003687565.2 Craspedacusta sowerbii
TAGTATGTACAATCTTCTCAAGAATTTTAGAAAATACAGATATTAGTGATATTGGTCGATAATTGCTGATAACAGTTGGGTCATCTGCTTTGAATATAGGTATAACTCATCCAATTTTTAGGTCACTGGGAAACACAGCTAGCCTAAAGACAGCCGTACCCTAATGTTTAAAACTACGTTCTTATCAGCTGCAATCTCTGACAGTACCAACTTAAGAAGAGTCGCTTCTTGAATGGAAAACTTACACAAGCTTCAAAAACGTTTGAAAAGTGCGATCCAAATCCAAAAAGTACGTCCCTAAAAAAATTCTACGTTTAATGTCCATCATCCCAGTGGCTCCCAGAGGCTTTCTGTATTCAATTCTACTAAGGCTTGGGCTTAGTGCCCTCCGTGCACATAAAGATCTGCATTATTTTTCAGATATTAAGAACCTCAACTGCTTTCAGTGATTAGATGGCTTTGAGGAGAAGACCTATCTCTTGCTCGAACGCAGTTCTTTTGCCAGCCAGAAGTTGAGCAGCAGCATGGTCAGAATGGGAGGTCTGCTTAGTCTTCTCAACACAGCGCTATGCTGCTCTCACATTGTTGACTCAACATGGCGGATTGCTGGAGATGAATAGCTTCCCTAAAGAGAACGGTCTGTTCTTGCCTTTCTAATTGCCGCATTTGATATAGGATATTGCGACCCTGTTTGGGACAGTGAACAGGTTCAATGGCTGGAAAAATTCATGCCTTAAATCTTAAGTAAATTGCATATGGAAGTATTTTGAAAAGCTGTTGCGATGAGAGACTAGCGAATACTGAGTTGCGTTGTGTTCTCTCAAAACTTAGATTTTACATATTTTAAATCGAAATTTGTGCCATTTTGCTACATAATTCAATTACAGGTTATACAATCGTAAAAAGTAATAAGTAGGAGAAGGCCCAAAACCCGCACAAAATTAAATACCAAACTTGATAAGGAAATTGATTTGATTTTTTACGAGGCATTCTTCCCGCGTTCCGCGCAGCTGGCAATGCTCAAGTGATTTGGGGGCAGGCTGCCAAAACTGTGGCGATCTCGTGCAACTGTTCACTTGAGAGCTTATAATCTCGTGAGACAGTACACTCGAGGTCTCCAGGGGATTTCGAAATCTTAATGGGACTCCAAGCAGTTGCTTGTCCAGTTGAGACTCTAACCAAAGGTCTCTAACGAGTCCCTTGGCCGGGACGAAGCATACGTAAGACTAGCCATTTGATTGGATAAAGAAAATCATCGTAAAACTGTAATAAGCTTGCCACACCTAAAAGTGATAGTATCATGTGACGCACAATGGTCGACACAAACATGGTAACCGACTACGATTTAAATGCCAATAAAGACACACCCATACCATTAGTACAAGATTAGCAACAAAACTATCTTCATACAACCACCTGATATGTATACGAGTCAAAGTTGTCATCATTGACTAATCCATGATAAAAGCTTTCCCTCTTCGCAGATCAAAAAGTTCCGTTTGCATCCTTCAGCTAAGCTAAAAGTAATATGGGTGCTCTTGCATATCATTAATCTTTTAGTTTTTTTTATCGATTGTGACAAAAATATCAAGTGTGTGTTCACTTGCTAATCGCAGTATGCAAGCTAGTGATTTCATCTATTGTTATAGGTGAAATCTATAGATAGCTATGAAAGTAGAAATGGTAAATTTTGAACCTTTTCTATTGAAGTTTTGCGAACTCCTAATGTAGCAGATGTGCTAAGCGGTTATGGAAGGGTTCGTAAGAACACTAGAAATGTGCGCTTTTCCTTCAAACTAGCTATAGTGTTCGCCATGCCGACTTTGCATTATTGGTTCTCCTCTTTAGCACAATGGCGCAAATACAACGTAGTGATCAGCTCACTCGCGTGAATTGAAATTATATCTTCCTAAAATGTTATGGTATGTTTGTTTTACGTTATGCTAAGTTTTTTACAACTGGGAACGTCCTAACCTTAACATCTGACTCTAACTTTATCTGTCTTGTCTATCTCTTCCTCACCTTTCTATTTTCTTCTTTCTTTACCTTATTCCTCTAGCTTTCCTTGTTGCCATGGTACCATATCAATTCAGTTGATTGTCACATCTTATCATTAGCTGGTAGAATTATTTATTTGTCCCGTGCGCATTTTTTTAGAGAAGACAATTTGTCAGATGCTAAAAAGAGAGTGGATGGAGACCGAAAAGCAGATAACCTAAAAATGAGTGCGACGCTCAGAATGCATACACAGAAAAGAATAATTTCCAGATTGAACAGTACCTCAAGACAATTGTGTACGGAGTGTTCGACTGCTCCTTTCACCATTCTTGTGCAAATTAAATGCTTAATTAGCGGTCGAGGCGCAGCGTCGGAAGCGCCTGTACGACAGGAACCATCAACGAATGACATGAATCAATTCCATAACAAGCTGCCGCGCTGCCGCATTCACTCAGGAAACTGTTTGCACGACTCTCGTTTATTAAATGGAATTTCTTGTATAGAAAAATAAGGCTCCGCATTTTTTATATTCAAGAAAACTTAGTTGGCATTAGCGTCCAAACACGAATAACATGGAGCGAGAAGCCTATTAGATATAAGGACAGCTCGAAGACTGTAGTGTCCGCGTGCTAATACTACACTTGTAGAATAGACGCAGCTCGACTCGCAAAGAAGATTCGGAATATACTACAACATCTAGCAGCTTTCTTAACAACACAACGTGCACAAGCCTCTCGGTCCTCTTACACAGTTTTCTAATGAGTAAATTGTTCCACGGCAAGGTGCGTACGCTTATGTCCACTCGTGCAGGGAGCCTCTAATTGCTCATTTGGGAAAAGAACACGTCAAAGACGGAAGCGTTTTCTCTTGCTACAGGAAGGACTAACATGTGCTTCCCTTAACCGGCATCTAAATATGATATGCAAGATCAGGAAAATCTAAAATCGATTTTTCGATTCTAGAATCAAGAATTTGCTAGTTTTCGTTCATCTTTTTTTATCGGCCATCTTTATTACGATTTGTCAATATTATGATCGCCAAAAATCATTACCATCATCATCATCGGTAGAATGGAGTGCTTTCTCAAAAATATAGAACAGCTAAATGCTGTCCGTTAAGCAGCTTTCATAGCCACCAACAAAGAAATCCTTCTCTCTTCTTCAAAGAGTCGCTCAGGTAAAAATCAGCAATCCGCCGCCTATACTGGAATTTCCGAAGTTCAGGGTCCTCCAATGCCAGCTTCGTAATGGCTCCTCCCACATAATTGGTTCAACGCGTTAAGGACAGATAATTTGTGCTCATATAACGAAAAGTCAGTTGTTGAGTTGCTTGCGAATGAAAAGTAGTTAAGTTGCTTGAGAATTTAGGTTACCATAACGCAAGCGGTACTGAAGGTCACCAGGAAGACTTCTTTGCAATAGCGACTTCGATGAGTTTATATATGAAATATTGAACTGGATGACTTATGAAAAAAGGCTAGTGTTGCTAGTAAATAGTTAGCGAAGGTCACACTACTTTACGAAAGTGGCCCTCCAGAAAGATGCATTTAGTGACCACATTTCAATAATATCTAATACTAGTAAAGCTATTGAGTAGGCCAAGTCTAACTTCGTGTTTTTGTTTTGGAAAGATTCCAATGAACTTGTGAGCTTGAAGTGGGCATCCCGATAGAACATTTACCTCATCATGCCTTAGATATCGTGCATTTCGCACGAGATCATGCGGAATGGTGATGGCATGATTGTCTGTGTGCCAAAAGATTATGCAAATGCTAGTAAGACCAACGTTTAAGTGTTTCATGGAAGAAAAGAAACATAGTGATGCCCCTTCACGCAAGTTTAATGAAGGAAGATATTGATTTCAAACAAAGATACATATCTAGGAGTATGCATAGATTCACATCTTCACTGGAAACAGCATCTTTCTGAAATTTCAAAAAAATAAATCTTAAGAGATGATGACGTCCTATCTACAATAAGACGTTATGTAGATCTCAACACCATGAAGTCCCCATACTTTGGCTTATATCATTCTCTATTATTTTGGAGCTAGAGTATTTATACTTCGTGAACCAAAAGTAACTTGGTTTGGGTTCGGCACGCCCAGGTTTAGGCGATATCAGGGCGAATGCCTGTTTTTTGACAGTATGAAAATTTCTGAAAAACAAAAATCTATAGCAAAGTGTTTAGGTAGCAATTGAATCAACAGTAAATAAAAATAATAAATACATCAATCTAAAACAGCTTGTGTGGCTACCTAAATATAAATAGTCACATGCTCAATATAATTACCAGCGTTGAAGGTAGGGAGGCCAACCAAGAAAATTGTTCGGTGGAGCCTTTAAGCCAACCAACCATGACTACAGCTGAGTAAAACTGAAGAAAAGGAAAGCTTTCGGGAGCGGCTGATATCCTTGCAAGCCTAATGACATATCAGTTTACTAATCAATTCGTAATTTCCAAATAGTGCCTTGATTCATTTAAGAGTAATACCTTAACTAACAATACCTGCCTTTCTTCTTGTTTGTTCTTCTTCGAAATGACCAACAAAATGCAGTCACTTTTGCCAACAACACGCGTAAGCAGCGTTCAAGTTCTCCGTGAAGGCTGTCATCCACACAAAAGACGTCCACTTTACAGGGGAGGCGTCCTGCCAAAAGTGGACAAAAATGGACGAAGTGGGAGGGGTAATTCAAGAGTGGACTTCCACATCAAAGTGTGTTGCTGATGTTTTTGGACTTCATAAATATGGTATTCCTTTCTTAAAGTGTGAGCGAATTTATTGTGATTCACTGGCGCGTAAGAAATAGTCTCAGACTTACCCTGAGACCTTCGCTGCCCAACGAGAAAAAAAAAACAGGATAACGGAATAATCGCAACAGAGCTACGAATGAAACCCGTGGAAGTAGCAACGCTACTGGTCGTCATGGGAAAACATGCGCTAAGAATCTTCTGGCTCCTAGCAATGACCAACATTGAGCGAAAAGACCGGCAGGGCAAAGCGGACAAGATGGTGGATCATTTTAAACCAGCCCGAAATGTTATCTATGAGCGTTTCCAGTTCTTTTCACGAAACCAGAAATCATATGAGTCAATAGAGGACTCAACTAGCTGCTACGTGCGAGTTTTGAATGCTAGAAGAAAGCCTGATACGTGATAAGATCGAGTTTAAGATTCGGGCGTAAAACGACGACTGCTGCACGATCCGCATGACACTAACCACAACCCTAGAAATTTGCCGAAACAATTAAGCTGCCTCCATGCAATTTCAGTTGATGGATGCGGAGAAAGCCGAAGAAATCTACTATAAGAAACACGTGAAAAAAAGCCGTCAAAGTTACACACGATTGGCAACAAAATACCCATGACGATACAAACATGGAGAGATCCAAAAGCGCCAACTGTGTAATAAAGAAAGGTCACCAAGAACGGGAAGAATGTCTCGCATGGGGCGAAACGTGCAACAAATGCAAAAAAGGAAACCACTTCCATGCGATGGTAAACAAATCATACAAAGTTCACCAGGTCGAAAGCGACTGCGCTGATACCGATGAAAGCGAATACGACTCGACGTTTATAGTAGAAAAAGTGGCCAATATCCGAGCGCAAGGAGCTGTGTGGATGGCGCCTATATTAATGGCCGCAACTAATGGTAACAGAATTGTGGATTGCCAGATCGATAGTGGTAACACATGCAACGTCATACCATGCTCTCGTATGCAAGCTGAAAGAAGATTGCGATCCCCAACTATAACAGACTCACACAAGACTGCGAGTTTACGACGGTCAATTGTCGAGCCGATGGAGATTTTGACTTCGCGCTGCAGCTACAAAGGACGGTCCATGTATCTAAAATTTCAGCTTAACAAAACGAAGCGCAGCCCACTACCATCAGCATCGTCAAGCCCACAGCTGCGAAGAAGCAAGTCAACAGTCGGGTAAGGCGAGAAAAAGTCGGACTTCCAGGCGAGGACTCATAAAGGACGAGATTTTCATGGAATATGGAGACGTGTTTTGCTTACTAGGCTGCCTTCCAGGCAAAGTCCAACTGAAAGTCGATCCCACGTTATTGCCAGTACAGCATGCTCCGCGAAAAGTGCCAGTTACCATGAAGGAGACCATAACCAACACTATCGAAGAGCTGATCCAAAGAGGTGTACGTGCAAATGAGCCCGGAACGGATAAAATTCGGATTTACATATATCCAAAGGACCTAAACCAGGTATTGCAAAAACCGCGTTACCCGCAAACGACAGTCATCACTCAACCGACGTCCTTCCAAAGCTGGCAAACGCTTAAGTCTTACAAAGTTTCCATCACTGGTAACTTCGAAGTGCTTCAACTTAACCATCATGAGTGATAGCCAAAACACTTTCACCAATCATGCCTAATCTTTGTAAACATTCAATCAGTAAATTCTTCCTCCCATTTGAATTCAAAGAGTTAGTAAAAAAACTATTGAAGGCTTTTCACCATAAACACCATTACCACCTCAGCCAACGGTAAATCCAACCATCATCAATATGAGTGCACATATCGATGTGCCCACAATAACGAATGCCACCAGAATCCCCATACTTACTTAATGCCACCTCATCAATCATGAGACAGCAGACTACACCACCTTTTACTCTTCATCAACGTTTGATTGCCAAAATAGAATTCCGGTTAAACGCAGGTTTACGTTCCCCTGCACAGTATTTAGAGGGTGCAAATGGAAGGCAGGTATCAAAGGTTTTCCGTATTTATTTATAAGCTCTAGACAAATACCAATGCAGAGCAAGTGTGAACCTTCTAAACTCTGGAATATCAAGCCTTATAAACCTGGACGAAAGAAAGCGGACAAACGAAATGGATATGCACTGCGGATCCTTTTCTGCAAAATTTTCAGAGCATAGCATAACCGATTTAGACGACACATAGCTATCCTGGCGGCGCAACACAGCAATCCAATGCTCTCTGAGAGGCGCCATTTTAGGAAACCTAGCTGGACACAGACACTTAAAAAGAGTGATGATGAAGCATAAAAAAAAATCAACGCTCATTATTTGCATTGCTCTATGACTTTCTACATCTGCCTTTTATATGGTGGTGCTAGCAAAGCAATACAACCAAGTATATATCAAACTTGGACTATTCACTGGTCTTCCTTTTGATTTGGTTATGTAGGAAAAATGAGACTTAACTTACCTGTGGCACTTTATGTCGAGCTTTCGGTTGAACGCTTGCAGCTTCAGCAAAATGACGTCATACGCGGTCCCGTTAATAAAGCCTCCCTGGCAGGGGCACGTTTCCGAGCAGGTGATGAGGCGTGCAATTGAGCGGCATAGGGTCACGAGCTCAGGAGCTCTCCCCAAAAAGGGGTTCGGCGCCCTCTCCCCCTAATAATCGACGAGAATGTTTTGAAGGATTGCTCCAAGAAGTCTGATTCTTCGGTGGAAATAAATGGGAAAAAATTGGATGAATCTTTGGCTAAATTTTTATAATTATTGCCGCATGTGTGGGAGGGGGGCCAGCGTCAAGTTAGCCCCGCGCAAAATAGTGTCAAGAAGGCAACTAAGAGGATGACAAAATATCTGATTTTGACGGCAATAAGTGGCACGAAATAGACTCGATTTATTGCTTAAGATTTCATATTTATATCTTTTGGTGGCGGGGCTAACTTGAAGGACGTGTGGTAAAGCCTTCCTAACAGCCAACATTCTTCAAAGCTGAACAACACCACACAGATGAAGACCACTTGGCACCAAAGTCAGAAGGAAAACGAATGTCGGAGAAGATAACGCTAGCGGAGTTAAACTTGATTAAGACATGAAAAATGCCCATGAACTTGATGACCAGAGGAAGAAAACGCAATGAAAAGCTACGATAAGAATATACGCTAAGGATATAAGCTAAGATAAGGACATCCTGGGACGAAGGACAAGGATTCCGCTTGCTCGTCAAATAATATTAGCTCTTTTTCTGCAGTCTTACCCCAAGCAAGTTTTTAGATCAGCTATGGGCCACATTTAAGCTAGGCAGTTTTACAGAACCATTTATTAATGGATGATTACAAGTGTATAATGTTTGATGCGTTTCCGAAGATCATCCTTGAGATGCGGCGTACAAGCTCCTCAGCATTGACTCACCGACGATTTGATTGTTATTATTGATATCTTTCAATAAAATGAAGACTGTGTGGTAATTATGGTAGCTTAAATAAGTTCTTGATGACCTTTGCTCACTGCATTGCCTTGCTTTTTGGATCTCCGCAAATTTAAGATTTTTACAATGAGCCATGATGGTGATCATTTGCCATAATAGCTGTGCCTACCACGTTAGGGCTACTGAATGCTTATGGTCCTTTGCAAGCTTGGACTGAATTGAAAGTACGTTTTAAACTGTCGCGAGATATGCCTAAATATATTTGGGCCAAGTCAAGTCCTTAAACATTGAACAGGAGGTGCATTAGTCAACATTTGAATATAGATTTTCATGTTCAGCTGCTCCGGATAGTTGTGCATCTGTGATGCTCTCTAGAAGGGTGGCTATATAGTCATAACGGAGTAAGGTGTTTCGTCAATCTGAGCACAGCAGGTGCTGGAGGGGAAACTGGTGATATGTAGCAGGTTCTAGACCATCATGCATTATATTCAAGACACTTTCAGAGATGAGGTGTACAACTTGTAGTAATATTTACTAGTGATGCCTTGGTATCGTTACACGTTTTAGGTTTGTAGTTTTGTTTTCATGTTTATTTGTTCAGGCATGCACGGATTTCGTGCTTGCAGATTGATTGACTGGTTTTTCATATTATGTTTTATCATAGCGTGAGTCATCCGGGTACGTCCTGTTTATACGAAGCAGTTTCTGGTTACATCCTTCGAGCACTTTTATTACCATTCGGCTTGCGTACGCTGAACACTTTCTGCGCATCTATTTTTTGTGTTTGTTTTTACCCACGTGTATGTCTGTAGTCATGTATGTACATTATTATTTTACAACGAAGTGAAACGCTTGCTGGTAAGTAAGTGTATAATGCGCCCTTCGGGAAGGGCTGTGTCGCATTGTTAGGTTTTCGAGGCCGGATTAGGCCACTCTTTCGTTAGGCAGCACGATGTGCGTATTAGATCATTGCACAATCAGGGTACTCTTCCTTGAGTGTTACAAATAAAACGATACTCGAGCTATTCTTAATTTCTATTTTTGATGAAGTGTGGGTCTCCATGCCGCCCTCGAGTAATATTGAAGTCGGAACCCGCTTTTTTTGTGAGGAGAGTCTGGTTAAAGGCCTTAATGTTCGTCGAATTCCTATATGTGCGCCCGCATATTTTATCGGTTTTCGTCTTGGACTGTTACCCTGTTCTATTCTGTGAGAGATGTTGAAATGCATAACTCACTTCAGGTGCTTTGATATTTAATATTGGTGGGATGTACTACTGATAGTCTTGGCTTCCTTTTAACGTGCAAGGGATTTTATCGAAGAGGTAAAAAATTAAGCTCGTCGCCTGATTGAAGAGTATTACTAGTTTAGTACAATTTTTGTGAATATGAGTTAGTTTCGACCTTAGATTAATCATGCACAAAGAAATATTCTTTTCTGCGAAAGCATGAAATTTTCGCGTAATTTATACTTGCGCAGCTGCTGCGAATGGTTTTGAGGCTAACTTATGCAAGAAATGCCTTGTTAAAGGTGTTGTTGGACCTAAAATGAGCTCAAGTGCTCCATCTCGGCGAACCAAAAAATGTCCGGGCCTCTTCAGACACTAAGAGCTTCCACCAAGTCCGACCCCTCACGTACTTGACATGTGCACATGCAGGGAGCATAGAGTTGTTGTATACCCAATACGGTTACCTCTACGGCAGGGAGGCGGCGGCACCCATATTGCGGTTAACATTATAAAACGTGGCAAAGAAGATTTCCCTGTCACGGGGGGATCACTACTGATCTATAAAAGGCATCCTAAGCCGTGAGAATTTAGTGCCTTGGAAGATAAGCTTTTGCGTCATTGTGACTTTTTTCCACTGGAGAGAGTCAGTGTTAGTCAGTGAAGTCATTAAAGGACGACGATGTTGTGGAAATATTTGGTGAGTTGCCGTCGATTACTACGCCAAGGTGGTTCAGATCACTCAAAATGCCTATACCCCTGATATTCGAAGAATTTTGATATGCAAGTGCACATGCAGGGAGCATAGAGTTGTTATATACCCAGTACGGCTACCTTTGTGGCAAGAGGCGGCGCCGCGCATATTTCATCTCTTCTTTAATTTATTCGGTTAACTTTATAAAACGGGGAAAAAAGATTTCCCAGTCACTGGGTGATCACCACTAATCTATAAAGGGCATGCTAACGGGATGATACTTTTTATGCGAAAAGAAAGGTTAGTGCAAATTCAGATTTAATTACGTAGCTATGGTCCAAGGTATTTCTCAAATGTTGGTCGATTGAATCTTAAGAAGTGAGACTATATAACTCTTGCACAGTCAACCGAAAAGCACAATTTGCACTTTCCTAGAGCGGTTTGGCCCAATAACTCTTTAACCGAACAAAAGCAAAGTACTTTGACCATTAAATCTATGGCACAGGTAACTCTTGCAAATACAACATCATAAACTAATGTATTTTTTTATTATGAACGGCGTCTTGCCAATTTTTTATATTTGGCGAATACAGATGTAAGAAAGAGAGAAAGAAACTTATCTAGATGTTGCTCTAAACCAGATTGAACTGATGAACTGTAGTTTTAACAAATTAGCATTGACACAAATATAGTACGACAGGTTGTACAATTATAAGCATTACATTTCTCAAATAAAGCTCTAAGATGAATATTGTCTGAAATGCTACTGAATAAATAGGAAACTAAGTGTGCTAGTTGCACAAAACAACGTATATGAATAAGGAAAATATCTGTTTTGGCCTGCACGGACTGGGTCAGGCGCAACATTTTTGCACAGGTACAAGAAGAACTCATCGGCATGGCATCAACCTGCACCATAGTAAAAGTTGAAGATTTCCTCGTGCCAGAATAAGCCAAACATCGCCAAGTCTCGATTAAAAACTAGAGAAACTATTTTTATGTCGGAAGGGTCGGGAAGAAGGTCTTGCATTTTGTGGGCAGCAGCTACTGAACTACCAGTCCCGACATGAGTATCGAGAGTTGATAAACTCCTGATGATGGTTTTCTTAAGCATACCAATACACACACAAAAAATAGAGTTCCGTGCTCCCAGGCCTTAGCACCTACATCGTTGAATGACAAGGCCATTTAAAGTCTTAAAATTTGTTTTTTCCGGTCACATATTTTGCTAAATTCAAGTGAATTGACAAGATTGAGAGCTGTAAACATACTTTATGCAAAACCTTCCCTAAAGCTTTGGGTCCGGACACCAGCTTCTTCAAAAGCGGTCAAGAACTACCTGCTACCCTTTCACCAACGCTCTGCGTAACCCCATCGAAGCATCAGCACAGATTACCTCACAAAAAAAGCAAGGAAGGCTGTGGTATCTGGTGCTTGTGAGCCTACCTGACTGAGATCTGCTTTTGGCAACCTAGAGGTCATTTGTGATAAATTCATTAGAGCAAGAACGAGAGAGTGAGGCGCTAAAAAGGTCTGTAGTAGATAGAGAAATAGTGCGAAATAAGACACTTGTTGATTTTGTTTCTAAAGATGCAGAAAAATCCTCTCCGTCTTGGGCATTCTAGATAAATTTCTAAAAGAACGCGAAGCAGACCGTCATGATATGGATGATTTAAAAGCCGATTGTGCATTTGTTGACTCGCTTGCAACAACCGCTGATCACGCAGAACGTTGTGTTGCCTGGAGGATTAAAGCTTCAAACCATGGCCTTTTGTATTAGCATTTGTAACGTTAGAGTAAAAGCTTCTGATATGCTTTTGATCAAATATGATCCCTAATGGTGGGCTGAACGGTGCCATTGTGGTATCGACAGTAAGCGCACACTCGATAAGCTGCGAATAAACCTTTCATATGTAGAATGTCTTTCCTTATCAAACTTTGTTCTGTCTGAGCATCCATTTAATGTAATGATGCAATTTTCGATCAAATTTTGTACAAATGTATTTTTCGTCAATAGGAACCATTTGAGAGGGCCAAACATACAAAAAAATGAAAATTTTTTTATACCAAATGAAGGCCACGCTACTATCCCCATGCTGTTTGACCAGCGTTGGCACACGATGTCCACAGAATGCTCACTGAGAATGCAACGGCACCATGAATGTTTTCGCGGACAAGAGAGTGCTTATTAGTTATTATAGAGCAATGCAGGGGACTAAAATGCAGCCTCCGGTGTCAATAAACCCCAAAAACCCGCTACTAAGTTCGAGCTCCTCTCATCGATTAGGCGAATGAGCTCTTTTAAGTGGTCACTGGGATAAAGAATCCAACGCTCTCGTTCAACCGAAAAAATTGATCGATTTCCTACACGAAACCGCTAGTACAACCTCTAAGTTTGGTGATCAGGGAGGAAGCCAATAGTCAACGTGCAAATGGTAAAGAAAGTTCATGTCTCTGAAACTCATCTACCTACAAAAGGAAGCCTGCAAGTAGCATAAATATCCACTGTGGAGACTTGCCTTTCAAGGAGTTCGTTTAGTACGCATCAAAAAATCTTTCATCCGTCTAATTTTGACAATTATTGGTTGTGGTAAATTGTGGAACTTAACTTCAAGCAGCGAGCTCAAGACACATCCACATGCCTATGTGAACTATGACTGCCCGGCATTTAGCGGATTTATTCAGGCATCTAGACCAAAGTCACCGGGAATTTCCTTTGGGAATTTCTTGGATTTCCCGGGAATTATGCGCCTCAAAAACACTCGCGGAAGCTCCTAGGAATTCCCAATGAAACCGTAAAAAACACCAGGATTTCCTGGGCATAGTGGTTTTGAAAAGTTCTCTCCGGAATTTTCGGGAATTTTCCGTTAAATTTGTCAATGAAACTGGAAAATTTTGGGAATAATAGTAGTCAAAATTTCGCCCCTTGAATTCAGGATTTTTTGGCGAAACTAGGAAATCATCGTAAAGCTGATGGTTTCCATTTTCTCTGACGTTTAAATAAGCAATTTAAAAAATACTTGCCGTGTACGTGTGATAAAATGCAAGTTGGTTCCTTTTATTGCATCACGAATTGCAGCACTAAATTTAGGAATCGTGAATAGTAGCCTAGTTTTTTGTCCAATCAAACTCTCCGGTGTGTACTTATGTAATCCATAAGTAACTAGGTAAGTATGTACTTTGCAATCCATTAATTCACATTTTGCCTCATTCAAGCAAACTCCACATGTTCTGAGGAATTCCTTATCCTCAATATCAGCAGGTAAGTTTTAAGTTGCTTTCCGCGCTTACAACAAGCTTGCATGTCCTTGCCTGTCGCTTTGAAGGCTTTGAAAATTGATTCAGAGGTGTCAATGTTATGAGGGAGACCTATATTTAACGAAAAACGGTTTTTAACTCTCAAAAATTCGCCCAAACAGGAGTTTTTCCTGAATGAACTGTCGTTTAATTAAGACGCCAGCGCTATTACGTATTTGCCTAAATATCGCATGTATGAATTTGCAGGGTAGATTTGGGAATTTTCGGTAATTTTTAGGAATTTTCGGGACTTTTCGTTAAAAAGACGGGAATTCTTGGGAATTTTCAATTAAGAGGAGGGGAATATTGGGTAATTTTCGTTTTAGAGGAGGGGGGGGGCGAATTTCCAAATTCGAAAACAGGAATTCCCGGTGCCCTTAATCTAGACACGGCGTTTTTGGAAAGCAAGTGCCATCAAATCATTGGTTGGCGGGTGCGAGCTTGTGAAGAAGTGTGGCGTTCCTTTGAGAATATGCTAAGTGTCTCTGTTTGGGTATTAGCCAGGCATCAAAAATGCTAAATTACTGCAAACTTGTTCTTAGGTGTTATTTGCTTTTGCGAGGAAAGTTGGAAAATCCGAAAAACAAACAGAGAAAAGCAGACTCAAAATTTTTGCATCGCATGTATTTTTCTGGAAAGTAATAAGAAATAACAAGGATAGAAGAAAGGAATTATTTTTTTTAATTAGAATTCTAATTTGGTTGTTTGGCATATGGAATTTGTGTTTTGCTGCGAAACTAATAAAGTTCTTGAGCTCTCACGTGTATGCTTCTTGTCGGTTACACATATAAGATAAGATTGTGTGTAAGTTGAAAGTCTGTGTAGTTTGATTACATGCCAAATTTTTAAAGCCAATAATTTGCATGCTTTGAGGGTAGGAGCATCTGACCTATGCATAGGGGATATATGGTAGCACATTAATGTAATTTATTATGATATGCATTCTTTGAAGATTTTACATAATAGATGGGGATTTTATTTGCAAATTAATTCCTTACTGGCAGGAAGGCTTAGCAACCATATGGGAAAATAATAGGGTATAGTCATGTTGCAGAGCACCAAATGATATGATTACCTGCAAGCTCACGCATCCATATGCATAATCATTGACGTTCATCTGATAGTGTGTGTTAATTCTCTAAATATGAAGCATTTGAAATCTTAAGGTCTTGTACTGCGCAGCTCATGTATGAAAATATTTTTTGATATTTAGCCAAACGTTTTGATTATTTTTTGTCCGTTTTGTTTGTATTATTTGAAGAAAATTTTTGGCAAAAATTGAGGCATAGAAACCCTCCTTTCACCATCTTATTTTTCGACAGAACCTAGCTCTTCGGAAGAAACTACAGCTAAACTTATATCAGTCTGCAATCTCACCCTGTCAGGCGCTCTTATCTCTGCTACACTTCCTGGTATGACCCACAACAGCATCGAATATAGACTTGTGGGTCAAACAGACATAGACAGTTTTAACCATGTAAGAGCCTTAAACCATGCTTCAATGTTTTGCAACACCACGGCCGAGCTGCAGCCTAGACATTAAAGGTGCTGGATTTTGTTCTCCTTGTACATATCCCTACATCAAGGGTGGAGTAATAATTCGAATCTGTACGGCAAATTTTTGTTTATAACGTTGACATTTACTCTTCAACCAACACAAGGCCGTCTTAAAGTTCGAAATATTGGTGTGCTATTGTTAATTTGGAAACACAGACAGAAGAACATCACGAGCCAACTGAAGAAGCCTGAAACTTCACATAATGTTTTAGAATTCAAAAAGATGGTTTATGATGAGTCATTTTGGTTTACCGTGACATTGTGGCTTACTTTTGTAACTAAGCGCATGGCCCGCATTAGTTCTTGTATATGGGTCATTTTCAATCGCACCAGCTGAAATTACACATAGTTGCTTACAGGCCGCATTAATAGCCTTCTGTTGTATCATCGAGATTTCACTGTGTCTTCTGAACCTTCTGAGTTCGAAATCCTGGCAGTGATTTAAGGTGAGTTTGGCGAGGAATTTATTTTCCTAAAAATCGTAGCCTTCACTACCAGTATCCCGGTTTTCTTTTGTGAGAGTCGTTCTTTGACAGGTTAGGTAGACCAGAGTGATGTATCTAGTGTGGAGTAGCTGCTTTTCGGCGAAAGCTGTAATCACCAAACGTACACTCTGCCTCGACTTCATCACGTGTCATCACTATCCATCTCCTTGTTCCTTCCTTGTGCAAAGTATTCCAAGAGAAACATAGGAAACGGTCGTCCTAGGATTCTAAGTATCTGATTGATCTACAGCGAACTTATGAATTTCTGAAATTGTGAAAACGATAATGTGCAAAGCCTTCCTCCACTCAGAAAATTATACGGAAAATAACAAAGTTCTGTTTAGTAAACGAAAACATTGAACAAAAAGGGATACTTAGCCTTCTGGGGGAAAATGCCACACCCGCAGAAATAATTGTTTCTGGACGATTGATAACTCTCCGAGTGTTACTAGGTTGCTGAAATATTGCTTACCCTTGTGTTAATGCTTTCACTGTCGAAAAAATTACTGAGCTAAGATCCAATTTACATAAGAAACCAGAGCTATTAACGTAATACTAGCCTATACACTACGAGTATGGATTTGTAGAGCAGATTTTCGGATACGTGAATTTAATGGAGTTATAATAAAGTTTTGTAAACGAGGAGGAATTTTTGGAAATTTTCATCTAAGAGGGAATTTCCTTTAAAAAGAAAGGGGCTTGGGGATTTCTGAGTTCGAAAACGGGAGTTCCTAATGCCTGTGGTACATGCCATGGTCGGAGTCGGCAGCCAATCAGACTTTTCTGAAACGATAGGCAGGCCTGTGAATGATTACATGAGTCCTAGCCCTGTAGAGCTTATTTCCATCGCTGTCCTTGAAGGGGGGGGGGTAATGTATGCAATAATATGCAGAAAATAAAATGTAGGGAGACCATAAGGCAGCGTGGAGAGCCGTGAGCATATTTGCCATCTCTGTTGTAAATCAGCAACCGAGAGAAATCTACCAATTTGATTGACTCGCCTGAGGAAAATCGGACCAGCTGGAAGCAGCTTTGGTCCGCATGGAGACCAGCCTAAGAGCGCCTCATTTTCGGGTGGCTCTATTAATCTCAGAGCATGCCTCGCTCACCCTTTACGATATCATGTACGTGGTTTACAGCCGGCCAACTGGGAGACCTCCACGCAGCGGTCGGTGGTCAAGCACGGTTTGTCACATATTTTTGTGACGACCCTGTCTAGCGAAATCTCCTTAGAAGACCTAACCAGCACAGTGCGACTTTGTCGTCCACTGGGAAGGTCTTCAAGAAGAGTGTCTCCTGGTAGCACCGGACAGTGTGATGTCAGCGTCACGATCGTTGGAGCATCGACCAACAACAACAACAGCCGCCCTTTGAGAGCACGTATCGAGCTGTTTAGCTTCTTGGGAGGCTCAACCAACATCTGTCAACTGGCCTCATTTGCTGTCACCGACGCTCGATGCAATCATCGATGATCGATGGACTGCGCATCCGGGGAAACTCTTGGCTCTTTACCAACAACAACAGCACCCTTGTAGACAGATCGCGCTATCCAGAAGTAAAATTCAAATTTACGTACATGATGGCCGAAGATCAATCCTTGGAGAGATTCCTTTAATTTCTAGATTGTTTCAGTCAGCACGTCATGAGTTTGTAGTTGTACACTACATGGATGACCCTTTTAACAGCTAAGGAAACATAAGATTTGATCACAGTTCTTTTTGGAACTAGCCAATTTAATACGCAAAACGCCAACTTTCATGTTTTGTGCTGTCTCCCTCTTTCCTAGTTCTTGAGACAATTCAGAGTTTCATATATATATATATATATATATATATATATATATATATATATATATATATA
>QQSS02083202.1:0-17259 GCA_003687565.2 Craspedacusta sowerbii
TATAGTATGCATGAGTACTTGTATAATATATGGGAATATTTGACAACTAAATATGGAGATTGGGTGCTTTTCACTTGCTTATTTTTAGCAAGTTCAGCTTTCAGAATTTTTTTTCGGCTCTGCGTAGATGTTATTTTGGGAACTAGTTAAAACTCCTAGTTTTTTGTTACGTTGCATTGTGTCTATGACCATTGTCTTCAAGTTTCAAACCTGCTAATTTGAAACATGTTGTTCTTCCCAACACAACTTTGAATCTGAGAATTCAACCTTACTGGCTGATTTTTTGTTTTGCGGAATTCAAATTCAGTTCAACCCGGCGTGTTGCAGGAATCCGGCTCGCAAAAGGGACGGGCGGGTGAACTTTTGTGTTTTAGGGGTTCAAAGCTGTCACGTGTTTTTGAAAATCATATATTTTTTTCTAATTTTATTCTTCGAAAATACAATTGCCTATAAGAATTTTGAAGAAGGCAATGGTTTCAGTTTATTTTGTCTGGCTTCAGGTGGAAGTGTGTTACACTGCCCCAGTTGCATTTTAATTGCAGTTGAACATACCCATGTCAAGTTGTTTTTACTCCAGTCGATCCAGTGTTAAACTTGCTTCGTGTTAATTATGCGTGCTTGTGTTAATTATTTGAACGTCTGTGTAATTATGATGCTGTTATTGCTCAGGAGTTTTACAGCTTTTTATTCCCTCAAGGTAACTTTTACGAAGAGAAAATTCGGCCTGATGAAGAAGGCGTACGAGCTAAGCATACTGTGCGACTGTGAGATAGCACTGATCATCTTCAACTCTGGAAACAAGCTCTTTCAATATGCGAGCACTGATATGGATAAGATTTTGCTCAAGTACACGGAATATAACGAACCCCACGAAAGCAGAACAAACTCAGAGATCATGGAGGTATGAAACTATTATTATTATTATTATTATTATTATTATTATTATTATTATTATTATTATTATTATTATTATTATTATCATTATTATTGTTGTTGGTGGTGTTGATGTTGTGCTTCATTGCTCTCCCGTTGGCCGAACTTTTCACGTTTCTTGGCAGTGGAAGCTAGATTATTTTCCTTGCTGTGGGTTCTAACTCTAGTTGAGGACGTCCATCAGCCGACGCCTCTCCGCGACTGTATTAATTGTATTTGTGATGGTGTTGGCTGTAAGGGAAGCTTTGAATCAGCTAATTGAACAAGCTAGTCAAGTAGCGCCTTCTCTGTTCTGAGTTTGCTGGTCACTGATTCGCATATTCGTGCTAATTTATTTGACGCATTACCGTTGAATGTTTATAGGCGATCTCTCGTAAGGAAAGCAAGCCTTGTGGTTCTCCTGAGGATGGCGATACAGCAAGTGTAAGTGGAGTTCGGCTCGTGTAACGTTCTTTAGTGTTCTCACAGTAACGCTTTCATTCGCAAGACGGTTTTCATAATGTATGCTTGTATGCTTTTGTTTACTTGTATACTATTGCATACATTTATACTATTGTATTCTTGTATGCTACTGTATACTTTCGTGGCTGTTGTAAATGCTGCTGCTTTTTTTAACGTAATTTTGCAAGTTGCTCGTTTAAGATCAGCCTGATGGGCAATGCAGACCCCTGAAGTTTAGCTTGTTTATACCTCGCGTGGTTTATGTGCATCGTTTGTGAAGTAGATGACGCGGTCAGATGAGGCGTCTTACTGTTGTACAACTACAGAAACCCGGGGCTGATTTAGCGATTGTGCGAACGTGGCACTTAAAGAAATTTTTTTAGCTAGCTTTGTTTTGAGAAAATTTCACAGTGCCCTGGTTTGGCAGCAACGATATTTTGTAGCGATACCGGCAGTGTAAATTTTTTCATTTTGCTTGTTTCAAAATTTCTCTAAGCGCAACTATGCGAACAGGAGCATTTAACATCAAATCAAGCTCCTGAGATGAGTTTTGTTGCGGGGACATAAAATTGCGATGAGCTGGAGAATCATTGTCCGCTCCAGAAGCGACAGTAGCTGCCCTTGTCGTAGATAATTACGGTAACTGATACTAAGTGACATTCAATGGCATTGGTTTGTTACTATGGTAACAAGGAAACATGGGGGGAAAAGTCAGGAAAGAAGAAAATAGAAAAATAGTTTATCAAGTGGGAACGTCCTAACCTTAACACTAAAGTTAACCTGCTGACTCTAACTTTATCTGTCCAGTCCGTCTCTTCTCCACCTGACTATTTTATTCTTTCCGTACTTTTTTCCCTAGCTTTCCTTGTCGTCATAGTACCATAACAATCTAATTGATTGTCTTTTAGTATCAGTTACTTTTAACATAATTTATTTCTCCCGCGCGCATTGCGTTTATCGTCGTCTTTCATGAAGCACTTCGTGCTAGTTCTTACATGCGATTACTTAGTTTTTATGATTCAATTTTATTAATTTTTTTTTGCGGTAGCATGAAGTACTGTTTTTAAGCCCATATTAGGCAGGGAACTTGGTTTCTTGATTTTTCATGCCTTGTGATGCTTGCTCCGATTTTGCTGCACGGTGCTATCCCAGCTTATTTTCCTCGGGACCATATCTGCCTGTGCTCGTGTGGGTTTTGTTGAGAGTTTTTTGTTGTGTACGTATTCATGTTTCTTGCGTTTGGTTGAATCGTAGTTTGTGTTGACGCCTCGAACGGAAATGAAGTACCAGAAGATCAACGAGGAATTCGATCAGATGATGAAGAGGAACCACGGGGTCAGTCGGCGTATGCTTGTACCATCGTTAAGTTGTGAGCGATTCGGGGATGTTCTTCGCAATAGCGAACATTTGCGGCAGGATTATTATTACTATTATTTGTTATTATTATTGTTATTATTATTATTATATTATTATTATTATATTATTATTATTATGTGATATATGATAGGTTTATATTATTATGATATGTGATATGTCATTATATGATATATTGCATATATGATGATATATATATATATATATATATATGTATATATATATGTATATATATGTATATATATATATATATTTATGTATATATATATATGTTTAAAAATATTATTACTATTGTTATTGTTCAATTATGATCATTATTATGATCCTTATTATTACTTGTTTTTATTTTTATAGACTGGCTCTTTGGCTCTTTGACCGCACCATAATTAACCGAGTGCTTAACCGAGTGCCGAGTGCTTACGGGCTTTATTTTTGGGGTATTCGAAGAAAACTGCATTTTTACGATATTCCTTGCTCACTAGAGCGTCGGAGATTCCGGATCTCCATTTCCTCCGGGCTACGGCATTCACCCACAGCAGCGCACTGATCACAACATGAACCGATCTTTACACCGGCCGGTATGCGATGTCAAATTTATTTATTTCTTTCAACATTAGGACGTTTATCGCCTGCTAGCCGTCGACTGTTTGCTACTCCACTTTGATGGCTGGGTGCTTTTCTTGTGTGCTGTGGCGAAGTGTTTCCGGATATCATTCACTCTTTTGTTCTCACCCCCCAGCTTCCGAACATGCAGTCACATCCTTTATCTCCGCACGACGAGCCCGGGATGGGAAGAGACGCCCGGTCCACAACACCGTCCGGGCTGCAGAGGAACGAGAGGCTGTCCGCCAGTCCTCACCCGAGTGAGTACTATAGGAAAATGTGCAGGCTCTAGTAGAACGGATGCTGAGACTAAACTACCGTATGAGTTGTCTTGTGCACGTTGTAGAAGATAGATGAAAGACGTGTTGTAATGTTTGTTGTCCATCACCACCATGTTGTGCATCGCTTTTGATCTTACCCTATACAGATCTCGTGTCGTTTATATATTCAATATACTAAACTAACCAATTAACCCTCACAAATTACACGCAAATTGTGTACACTAAATAATGCCTTAGCAATAGAACACAAGCAAGAAGTACGCATACGAAACTGATTAATAAAGCGAACAAAAAGTAACGCACGTTGAACTACTTTCTTGAGGAATTTCCTTGAAGGAAGTTCCTTTAGGTTACTCTTAATAAGTACGGTCGCGGTGTAGCTGCTCCATCTCTTACCGTTGTCTCGGCCCTCGCTCTGTTTTTCGCTTTTGACTTGGTGTGATAATGCTGAATCGACGTTAGCAGTTCATGAGAATAGGGAAGACTTTCGTAGTCGGGTAGCTCGAGTTGTTTCTCGGTGACTTCCCAGACTTGAAGATGAGCGTTTGCCACTAATACGCCATGTACCCGGCGCGCGGATGGTGCTGTTGTGGAGGGAGATCATAAGTTAGAAGTTATAGTTTGAAGTTTATTCTGAAGCAAATCCGTCGCCCTATTCGATTACGTTCTGGTTGTTTTGATCCGATTATGGCAGCGCGTGAGTATCCCCGTTTTGCCTTCATGTTCTTGGTAGATGTTTTGATAGGGCTTTATTTATATACTCGCCCTTGGCTTCTTTACGTAGCTACGTTGCAACATGCGATGAGTCCACCCCCGCATCCGTTGACGCCAAGTCACAGTCCACACCTTGGGAACCTGAACCACCACCACAATGGGAATGCAATGCATCCGCAGCAGCATGTTGATCGTGCCACGCCCAACCTGAAGGTGGTCATTCCGCAGGCACGGCAGGTTGGCATAGGTTGTTTTGTTTGCTTTTTTTTTCTCTGCATTTGCTTTTACCACTTGTAAACTACGTAGCGAGAGGTTTTTAATGCCTGGCTTTGTGATTGGGGTTGTACGGGAGCATCGGGTACATTTCGTCTCTTTTTTTTTTCTTTTTCTTTTGCTCTTCAATATGTAAGCATGGTTGTGCTGGTTTGGCATTACACGATGTTATTATCGTCTTCCAGACTCACACCCCGAACCACAACCAGTCGATGATGCACAACATGCCTGGCGAGGTGCTCGCCACGCCCAATGTGTCGCTGGCCACTCCTTCCTTTCCTTCCATGCCTTCGAGTTTCCCGTCAGCCCTACCGAGCGGTTACCAGGGGTACGACATGGGCACCGGACAGATGCAGTCGTATGGCAGTGTGGGTATGCTTGGCAGCCACCACCCTCCTCCACCGATGAGTGGAGCCATGCAGAGGTACGGCGATTTACTTTCGACGCAGCGCCTAGTTGTTGCTAACCTATGTCTTCGTATGATAAAATCTGAACCAGTTTCCATTTGCTTGTAAGTGTTTTGAAAGTGTGTCACGTGAATGTTGTATTTTCTCTGCTTTTCGGAGCTTCGCAGTACTTGTGGTGTCGCACGACTTTCGTCTAGGCCGATGACGGCTCTGCACGGGAAGCCTGCTTTGAGCATAAAGGTGGAGCCTCACGACATGCGGGTGACGTCGCCGCCGACGTTGAACAGCCGGCATTCGTTGTCGCCTAATCCGGTCTATCAGAGACACAAGGACTTAGAGCATGGCATGCTCATGCCGTTAGGAAAACGCAGTCGAATTGACGGCCACAACGACGGTTGGCAATAGCTTAGCAGAGCACCTCGACGCTTGCTGTTGTCGACCGATTTTTTTTTTCCTTCCTTCCGTGGGCGAAAAATACGTGACACGAATTTTTTGCAAACATGCAGCAGCTATGGCTCGAGAATATGGCTCTTTGGAATTTCCTTTAATTACAAAAAGCACAGTTCACACCGATGGAGTATGCTTGGAAAGCCTGCTTGGTGTTGGTGAGATGTGTTATGATATTATGTGGCGCGTGACTGGTTGATGTGATTGCAGTGCCTGAGGAGCTGTGCAGCTCGTCCCCGTTAGCTATCGTATAGGCAAAGGGTCGATTTGAGTTGGGTGTGGCTCATGCTCTGCTTGCTAGACCCAACTCCGCCTGCTGTTTGTTTTTTAAATATGTATATTAGAAGCTGCTTGCTTGTATTTCAACGGCTGCCAAGTGCATCCTTAGATGGCATGATAAATTTGTTTGCAACGAGCCCGTTATGTTTGAGCAAGTGACTTCACTTTTCAACTAATCCAGGCACGTCTAAGTGAACACCTGTGCTTTATTCGATTGTGAGGGAGCTATTTGGGCGTTGCCAGAGTACGAAATGAAGCTGGAGTTGACGTTGTTTGTGCTTGCGGAGGCACCTGCTATGTTGAATGTGCTAATGCTGCGTACCTGAGTTTTGTTCTGTGCTTACATACGTGCTGTGATGCTGGGTCGCTGTTATGGTGTTAGGCGTTATATGGTCTGCGCTGAGTTGGGGGATCTGTATTTCTACCCTCTCGCGCTTGTGCATATAGCGTTTTTTTTTATTTTTACCGTCGTATGCGTACT
The DNA here is from genome assembly GCA_003687565.2 of Craspedacusta sowerbii. Classification (NCBI taxonomy): domain Eukaryota; kingdom Metazoa; phylum Cnidaria; class Hydrozoa; order Limnomedusae; family Olindiidae; genus Craspedacusta; species Craspedacusta sowerbii. The sequence continues at coordinate 6,234 of QQSS02083202.1, forward strand.
AGGCGACCAAGAGCGGCTCCATTAGTACGTAGTTATACGCTGACGCAAATTTGTTTTTTCAGAATTTATATAATTTGTTCATTGCTACCGTGTACATATGCATTCTAGTACATACTTGCATGAAATTTTCCTTTATCCGCGATGCCGCTAAGGTCGTTTTTTTTTTCTTCATTTAAAAGAAAATTCTTTGGATGGTTTATGTGTAACAGAGCTTGGACTCGGAAATGGTTTGTCAGCGGTGGAGTCAGTTTAATGCCAGGTTTTCGCATTTGCTCGCAAGTGACTGGTATGGGCGACTTTTGGTGCTTTGTAGCTTAGATGGGATATTACATTCTTGGTCCTTTTTTTTTTTCTTTCGGAAAGCTTCGTAGTTCTTGTCTTTGAATTGTAGCTTTTGTAGTGAGCGATTTTTCGATTGATTTCCTTTATTGAATCGTTTTTTTTTTTTGTTCCCAGCGCTGGAATTCTTTATCCTGCGCTTGTGTAGCTTACTACACCCATATGCTGCCTGTGCTCTGTTCGTTTTTGTGGCTGTGGCTGAAGCAGTTTTTCGTGAACTCAATTAATTAGTTGGAACGCGGATGTCTCTTTATAGTGAAAGGTGATCTCGTGAATTAAATATAGGCATCTCAGCGCTTAATTACAGCCCAAGCCATAGACTTTGCGATGGTCGCGCTAGTCAGTTCTTCGCAACGAGACAGTGTTGCCCTATGCGTTTAAAACTGCGACTTCGCCTCAATGTGAAAGATGAGGGGCGCAAAGATCTTGATGAAATAGTAACCTACCAGCTAGGCTTTATGGAACACAACGATTCCTTTAAATAGCGTAAAATTTCCTTTAAAAGAGACGAGCGTTGTGCAGCACGTGAAGTCTAGTAATCGCCTCAACCACATGCCAAAGAGCGAGACGGGTGGATGGCCTGGCCAGCTTCGCATTGTGTCCAGTTATAAGACGACTTCTTTTTGGAAGAGCACTCAAACGGGTGACTATTTGTCCAGAACTCTTAAGGACACCTCGATAAGTAACAATAGTGTGAAGTGCGGATGTCTTCACGACCAACTTATTAAATATGAACAGTCGGGATCACTTCAACCTTCCATAGTTGACACTATCTATGTATGACGCGATTTCGACCGGCTATTCAAGCTTTTGCTCAGGGGATCTAGGACTATGAACTTGCCTTGATAGACTGAAAATCTGACTGAGTTTAGGATGGGACTATGATCGGGGGAAACAAAATAGCAAAACTCCTGAGAAAGTCCGAGAAGTATTTGTTTCATTACATATGGTCAGGCGAATTCGCCTCAACCAAATGCTAAAGAGAAATAAATAATTTAGAAATGTCAGGAAAAGTTCTGGGGCGTTTCTTATTATGAAGCGTACAGAACCTCCCACTAGTTACAGCTCGTTCACGTTCACATTTTCTCTCCAGTACCACGCCACTTTCACGGTTGTTTTGCAACAGCTGCGTAACTCTCAGAAAAATCTAAATATTCACGACCAGATGGTCGGCTTTCGCTTATTTCGCTACAGACAGCGTGCACGATGGTCGAAATGAGAACATCCTCGCCGGAAGGCATTTCGATCTGCTTGTATTGATTAATTTGGCACTTCCACGCCGCAATGCTTTTCTTACTGTTTACGGACAATTTAGGGGCTAGTTACGAGCCGAGTCTAAATGGATTTTTATATCCAATTTAATTTGAGAATTCTTCTTGGCTTGCATTACATAACTACCCTGAACATGACCCGACAAACCTTGCAAAGTTTTCTTACGGACATCCAGAAACATTAGATCGGGTCTTTGGCTCTAAATCCAAACTTTCTTGTTCTACAGACCCATTCGCTTGTATTTCCCATAGACGCGTAGAATTAATGTGAACTTTCCGTATTTTCTTGCAGTTGATCATCGATCCTGTAGCTGCTCGATTGATATAAACGAAGTACCATCAGCATCAGGTTTTTCAGACTGCCTTAACTTCTTTCCCAGAGGTACTCTAGGTGAGTTTCTTCATTTTGATGGAATGCCAGTTGCGCTACCTAAACACTTCACATTTTGCAGCTGCCTCCGCTAGGAGGGATGCTTCTTCCGCTCTATGTTTAGCTATTGTTTCGGCATGGTTGATGCTATGATCGAAGCTTTATTTCTTGCCATCTGTCAACGCCGAAATCGCGTTTCGTATTCGCTGATTTCCACACTCTGTCACCAGAGTCTTCACTCGCACCATCACCGATTCTGCCATTCTTTCGTCACACGGAGTGGTTTTTTTCCGCCTAGCCTCTTTCAACAGGTTTTTCTCACAGTGGTAGTCTTAAACTAGAAACGGAAGCCATTTGCCCATACGATACCTTGACTCCTTCATGAATATCAGATCTCCTCTCCTTGCTTAGTGGATAAGAATGCATCGTGGCTTTTTCTTGCAATAACACAGAGATGGACATTTCTTTGGTTTGAATTTATTTGTACAAGAAAAAACGCAGCAACAACAACAATAACAACAACAACAACAAACAAACAAGATAGCACTAGCTAGTGCCTACTTGGGTCACTGCTTGCTCAATCTCAATCCAGCCATTCAACGTGATGACCTCAACCAAATTGCTGTCACTGTCGCCCGAACTTAGCCTAAGTTTCCCAGAATAGTCGCTTGCCAGATAAAACCTGGAACACGAAGTAAACACTAAGTCTGACGCACGAGCTAAACATGAAATCTAATCTGCAAGTCATCTTCAAGTATCGTTACAACGTTATGACCACTTTCAAGTCAAAGGGCGGACCCCCGTGCCACTAAGCACATCCTCCCTATCCAGCATGGCGCTGTCCTGTGAAATGAAAAGCTCAATCGCAAAACGAGGCATGGAGCCATAAGCGTTAGCTTAATCACGCCGTACTACCTGCAGATAACTTCTCTCTTTCTTAACATCCACGAATAATTGCCCAAACTCATATCGCATGCTTGAAACAGCCGCGGAGGCGCGGCGTTCCTGCTCCATGGGATGCTCGTGGCTGCCATCTGATATTCGAGAACACATTCGCTTTTCAGAAATGGCTACGCTGCCTTGAGATTGTTAAACGATGAGTAGTGAAAGCCGCAACGTTCCTTCGGTATACTTGCCTGATCCCAAACACGGGCCCGTGTTATCCAAAAACCACCTCGGCATCGCAAATCAGTTCTTGAAAACGGCGTGAGTTAGAACGCTAGGATCCCCTGAAGCCACAGTTCGAGTCAAGTATGAATACATAAATGGACATGCAGCTATACTCGTGTTACTGAGAATGTAGGCTGCGCAGAAATTGAATGTTCTGCACACGATAGAAACTCCGCTTCCTTTGCGTTCATGTCAAACAAAACAACAACAAACAAAAAACAACAAAATTTTTTATTTTTCTCCAAAATGCAACTACAAAAATAAAAAGCAACGCCAGAGTAGAAATAGAAAAAATAATGAATAAAACACAAACGCATTTGTTGGAGAAGGGAGACATCCTCGCTAGCCTGTGGCTAATAGGATTGAGGAGTCACCCGACTGAGTTCAAGTATCTATTAATACAAAAAGAATTCAAAATCAATGTTTTCGTTATAACCATGTTCAGCTCCAGCGCGGGCGTATGAAGCTACAAGTAAATGAAAACCACACTTGATGGTGCCTTCGTTGTGGGCTGCTATGGCTGCGTCGTCGGCATACTGAAGTTTTTATAACGTTTTATCTTACGTCTACGAATGTCTAAAAGGTTGCTATCTGGAAGGTAATAGATAGGATTCCTTGCGTCTGGTGCCAAATCGTTCCGAAATACTAGCGTTAAAGTCACTACAAAGAGGTTAACTATCATGAGTCGCAGGATGCAACCCTGCCTTACTCCAGCAGCTATGTCGAAAGAGTCAGACTGACAACCAGCGTGAATCCCATCTAACACTTAAGGAAAGTTGGAGGGCATCCAAATTTCTAATCTTTCTGCATAACGTCTCTGTTGACAGTATCAAACAGCTTTGGTGATGTCAACAAAGCAAAGGACTCAAAGGTTCTAGTGTTGTTCTCGGCATTCTCTTGCAATAACCTCGCCACAAAGATCATGTCGATGTTACTGCGACCATGCCTAAAACCCCATTGAGATTCTGGTGCAACTGCGTCAACAACATGAGCCAGAAAGAGGCATAGCATCTTGCCAGCCACAGAAAGTAGGGAGATGCCGCGTCTGTTGCCACAGATCTGGCGGTTATCACTGCGTTTAAATTTGGTAACAATGTTAGCATCTTTGCACTGCTGCGGGATGGTGCTCGTGCTCCACACTTTCGAGAAAACTTGGTTAAGTGGCTGGGAAAATAAGGCCACCCGAGTTGCAATACTTCCGCATTGAACCTTTTTGCTTTGGAGATAAGTTACCGCTTTGATGATTTCATGGAAGGAGGGAGGTCGAGGTTGTGCTGCCCAGAAAGGTCTGACATGGATGAATCTGTGGTGCAGACGCAGTTTGGAAGATCTGAGATGCCCCGCCCCGAGGGCGCCGGAATCTCATCGTGATCTTTAATCAGCTTACTGCCGTCTTATGGTCTCACTGGGTGGCTCGTATCCTTGCTCTATCCGTAAAGGCGTCGTCGAATTTCTGTAGCTCGCTTGGGTTTGCATAGCTACACAGTTCATTTGCTTTTCGACGCCACCAACTGTTCTCCAAGCGACGGAGTTCTGTTTGCAATCATGCACTTGCTTTGGAGTTCAACAGATTTTGGCTTTCACAGTATTGCAGCTTTCGAATTTTTGCAGTGTTCTCATCAAACAATTCTTCATGTTTCGGAAGGATAACCAAGATTCACGGAAGCTGCATTCGTGATGCACGAGCTTAAGTTGTGCCACTCTTCCGAGTGCGAAAGATGTGGGGTGTAGCAGACAGCAGCTTTGTAGTTAGGTTGATTAATCTCACCGTTCAGGCTCCGCTGGGGGAGAGGGGGTCTCCGTATTCTTTGATAGTTGACATCCCTGCCGTTAATTGTGGAGCTGGTCTATCATTAGTGCTTTCCGCGTGTAGGCTTCTACATATCATTTAAATTGTCTCACCTGAACGTTGTGCGTATTTAAGCTTATCTATGCTGCGTGCTTACACTATGAACCGCGCATATCACTAGCTTCGACATGGACCTTGTACCAGTTTCACGGCAGGGCTACCTACGCAAGGGGTGGGAGGCAAGTCACAGGTGGTTTACCCTGAGGAGGGCGCCTCGCGACCACAAGAGCGCAAACACATGGAGAAGAAGACCGAGCTTCCTACGACATAAACATTCGCCGATTACAAACAAAGCATCCACCGAGGGCCGAAAGTCTCCGATCATGCCGCCTTGTGTAAGAAAACATAAAATCTTCAAACACACAGGTTAAGACAAAACGTTTAAACTCAATTCAACCCAAGAGAGCAGTATACTTAGACGAAGCAAATAAAAAATAAAAAAATAAAACCAATCGGAATAGCATCTCATCTTTACCTTCACAATAAAAGTTAGAATAATCTTCTACTACGCTCTGCCAACACCACCGACAAGCATAAATATCGGCCAAACCATGCCCAGAACGCCCAACAACTTGCCGACAAGAAACTAATCCATTAAACGCTAAATTTGGATTGATTGCAATAGCCATTAAGGACAGGAACAAGTCAACAAAAGAAACTAAAAACTTTCTCTGCCGATAAACCATAAAACGAGAAGCACAAATACTTAAGGAGAATGACGAAAAACATACTTTCATTAGGATAGCAAACGAAGAACGTATGTACGTTCGTGCGTACGTATATACGTATATACGTGTGTACGTGCGTTCGTATGTACGTTTGTATACACGCACCTTCGTCTGACAAGCAAACGAAAACATAACGCTCGTCTGGCAAAGAAACGAAAAACGTACGTTCGCCTGGCAAGCCGAGAAGTGAAGATGTATTGAAGAAAATTCGGTGCATAGCATCTTTAAAATAAAGCGAGATACAGGTTCTGAGACTAATTCATCACGAAAGGAGAATACCCTTATTTTGAAAATATCCGCATAATTACATGTTTATACGTACAAGGGTCGTGTCTGTACCCAATCTGCAAAAAAAAAAAAAAAAAAAAAAAAGAAAAAAAAAAAATTAAGAATAAAGAATAAAGTTAATCTACTGGTTTGACTAGTCCAGAACATACACGGTATTATATAGCGTGGAAACTATCCGATCCTTCTACAAGCCTAGCAAAGATTTCTCGTATCATTTTTTTAGACGACCGCACGAGTTAAAGAAAGGACCTGCGTGTTACACATTTCGATAGCCGTCCGTCCCAAAAAGCTGACGTGCGGCCTAGTCAATAGACACGAGGAAATCTCACAAAGATGCGAAAACGTCCCCTTGCAATAGGGACCATACACAAAGCGATGTGTAAGAAATTTCGTATTCGTATTTAGTGTCGAATTTTCTCCGCGTGACTCCCCGCACGCCCCTTCGTAAGCCGCTGCCAATTCAGCGAGTCAGATCGACCGTTCTCCATCCTCTACACGTGTACACCGAGGGTAAGGCCATCACAATTTATGGTTGTCTCTTGACAAAAGGTATGCTGGACAAACAACCCAGCTACCAAAATAGCGAACGAAGATGAACATGCCCGACTACCAGCGATGTACGCACCTCACAAAGACCTTACTCTCGGAAACAACGTTATGTGGACGTCTCTCTCGAAAAAACCAACGAATGTCCAAAAATTTGCGCGACTCTGCACGTGCCTGACCTTCCATGCGATATATTGTAGACATTACGAGCTAAAAAGCTTCATAAGAATAAACCTCATCGCGTATCACTTCCACAGTGCGCCAAGACACGGCCACAGTACTCCATGACACCATCACCAGTGTGCCAAGACACCACCAGGCTCTCAATTGTCCATAATCGACGATGAGCCGCATGTTTCTTAGCGCAGTTGTTTCGTACCCGGCCAAAAGTTTACCAAAAGCCATAAGACGTCCCAGAAAAGAGGCGCGAACGCATAATTTAAGCTAATGTACACTATTTATAATGACGAAATTAACTAAATCCACTGTCGGGTTTTCGTACTCCAATATGGCTCCTTCCAAGCAACTACCAATTTTTCACCGCATGAAAGATTCTAAACTCCAGTGAGGTATGCACTCAATGCCATCATCCTAATCTTTCTAAGAAGCCTTAAAGTACGGCTAAAAAAAAAATGCATGCAAGGAGGCGTAACAATTCACTAAAAGAAAAACTTCAACTCTGCCGATGGTTACCAGTGGACCACCAAGTTAAATAAGCAATCCGACAAATCTAAAAACTATAAACACAACAACAACAACAACAACAACAACAACAACAACAACAACAACAACAAAAACTATACAAACACATGTAAGAATGTCAACACTGGCTAGCAGTCAGTCCAAGTTCAACTCCATGGTGTCACTCAGGTGCTGAATGTCGGCATTATAGAGAATTTTCGTGCGCGGTTGTCTCGAGGGCTCCTTTAAATGGAGGAGGGAGTCGGTAACCATGGCTCGAGCCACGGTTTGCACTGGAATCCGACTGGTAATAAATGCTAGAACAAGGTATAGATTGACATGCGACAAACAGCTTCATCCAAAAATAAAAACCACAAACCAACATGACTTGCTTCATAAGAAAGCGAAGGACTATGGGCTGACACTAAACAAAGTAAGGCATCCGCAAATAACGAAACGCCAGCAGCTTCGGACATACTCATGGAAAAAAAGGAGCAAAAAGAAATATAATAAATAAATAAACAACCAAACGGCGACATTAAGCCAGACTTGTCAAACAGTCATCAACTTTTAGCGCGGATTAAAATAATGACCCCCTCTCAGGTAACAACTGCTTCAATCACCCAACTTATATAATACTCGATGCGTCGCACATCAGAAACACCTGCGCATACACAACGGAGCCGGCAGCTACACCCCACCAGGGACACTAAAAACTCAACGGAGAACTGTCAACATGCACTATAGGACATTTTCCTTCCCGGACAAACCTCTGAAGTAAGGACAGCGCCCTCTAACAGTCTATTCTGCAGATAAATATGAAACTTATCACTCTGAAAAAAGTTGTTACATATTATCATAAGCTGGCGTTGATTATAGTGGGAGGTAATTCCAGGTGGAAACTATGCACGGCGATGTCAGGAGAGGTGTATGTCCGCAAGGTACAGGGCAAAGCGCCGTTTCTATAACGCACGCGCGCTTAAGGAAAACACAAGAATAACAACTTAGAGAAAAACTATTAGCAAGATTCCCCAGCTCAACCCCAACCGCCCCCAATAGAGCACGGCGCGGAGTTTTGCGCCAAAACGAGCCTGAAGCTTAAACGTCAGCTTCTCGTTCTAGCGCAACCGCAACCCCCAAAATACAGCACGGCGACGAGATGGCGCGGAAACGAGTCCGAAACTTACAAGTCAGTTTCTCGATCCAGCGCTCGTCATTGCCTCGATCGAGGAAGCCTGGTCGGAACACGGTGAAGTGTGGAAACTCGAGCTTACTACAAGCATTCTCGATCTAAATAAAGAGACACAACCGTATGATAAAAAAGAACAAAATAACCCGATACAGCACCAAGCCAAAAGATCGCAAAGACCTCTACAGAACGCACTCGGTAAGAGAGACTTAAAGCTTCAGCACGAAGGAAGATCTATCCATAGGGCATAAAAACGACAGACTATAGTGTAAATGCAAGTAGGTACAAAGCAATATAGGAAAGTTTCTCAAACAATAGCTTCATACTTCGCCTTTAGTCCTCAGGTACAGGAAATAGCTATTCGCGTTGGCGCCTTGAGAAGACATCAAGGAGAATAAGTTCACCCCGGCATCGCGGGCTACCTTCGCAAAGTCGTAGACGTAATCAAAGTCGACATGTCTGAATGCAGCCTGAGTAAAAAAAAGGGAAGGCAGTAAAAAATAATCAAGTTTATGTGGATATCGCGCATTATGCCTCAACGGTCGCTGCTTGATACCCCGAGCTGCTTAAAGCTACCACGGCCTTAACTGAAGCACGGTCTTCTCACGAACAGGTGAACTTAACTTCGCCATTAAAAAAGAAACGTCGCGGCTTACTGCGATCATAAGCTTCACGGCAAGGCGAAACTTAGCGCCGAACGTCCAAGAAACCTGTTGTTTAGCGCCATCATGAAACTTCCCCGCGCGCAAAAATCTCGCGCAGACGATTCCACAGGGGATGCATATGAAGCTCAAAGTTAGCATGCCGACAACAGCAGAGCAACTATCAACTACTACGCGCGGGCAAAAAAACAAACGACTATGAAGTGAGAGCTTCTGCTCTCGTGAGACGGTGCACTCGAAGTCTCCAGGGGTTTCGAGTTCTTAATGGGACTCCAAGCAGTTGCTTGGCCAGTAAAGACTCCAACCAAAAGTCTCTGACGAGGACCCTTGGCTGGGACAAAACGCAAGTTAAGGCTAACCATTTGACTACAAAGACCTAAAGAAAAACAGAAACCGCAAATGACCAGGAAACTATGAATACCCTGTCCAATCAACTTTGCTATATGGTCGATGAACTAAGCTTCGCAATTAGATACGACTGCAATTTTTTCAGACGGACTCAACGCAACTCACCATCAAACGCCGCTGTAATCTCCTAGTTCATACGAAGCCACGTCCATGCATAGGATCACTAATTTTCAGACTGCTATCAATTTATGCGTAGCCAGCCGCTTATAAAATGCCAGACACACAAAAAAAAACACCGCTGTACAAGTTGAAGCTTACAGCAGAACCAGCCGCTCTTCGCGTTGTACCCAGACAGGAGAAGAACACGTCCTTTTCTTTAAAGTATTCACCGCATGTCTCCATGGTAATGTTCTCCATATCTATAGGCAGTCAAATAAAACATCGCCACAAACAACAACAAAAACATAACCCCCTAAGAAAGACATTGCTAAGAAAAACATATTCTATAAAATTATATACGAAAAAAAACAAACGATATTGATTCAACCTATAGGCAATAAGCATTCAATAACAGTGCAGATATAATTTTTAATAATATAAAAAATACAATATTAAAAACCATATTATATTAGGTAGCTTAATATCATACATAATACAGTACAATATAATCTAATAAATAGCATAAGCATAACGTAAAAATACAATACACCATACTATAATATACTATAAAATATAATATACTATAAAATAATATAGTATAAAATATAATATAACATAATATGATATAATATAATATAATATTAATATTAATATGATATAATATAATATAATACAATATAATATAATATAATATAATATAATATAGTATAATATAATATTATATAATATAATACAATATAATATAAGAAAACAAAAAAATCTAATACTTCTTAATAAACTTTGTTTGCTTAGGAATATCTTCTCTAAAATAACGCATACAAATTAAAACAGAATTGTTCAACAGCTGTGGACGATGTCGTGACAAAGTTTATAAACAAGTATTTATGCAGAACTTCTCTTATGATGTCTTCATTTCAAGAACATAACATAACATAATATAATATAATACAGCATAACATAATATAATCCAATCCAATCCAATATAATATAATATAATAGAATATCATATTATATAACATAACATAATATAATAATACAAGAAAATATGATATATTACCATATAGAATAACATAATAAAATATGATATGATATATAAGTATAATATAATATTGCATAGTATAGTATAGTATGGTATAGTATATTACAATATAACATATTATAAGTATGGTATTATATAATTACAACAAAACAAAATATTAAACATAATAGAACATAACATAACATAATACAAAATAATATAATATAAAATAATATTATATAATATTTATTATATAATATTATATTATATAATACAAAATAATATTATATAATATAACATAATATAATTTAATATAATGTAATATAATAATATATAATATAATATAATATAATAATATAATATAATATAATATAATATAATATAATATAATATAATATAATATAATAT